>CABHPQ010163317.1:0-45888 GCA_902168405.1 Peromyscus aztecus | reverse complement strand
CAGATGATTCTCTGGATTTCCTCATTGTCTGTTGTTATGTCCCCCTTTTCATTTCTGATTTTGTTAATTTGGATGCTCTCTCTCTGTCTTTTGGTTAGTTTGGATAAGGGCTTGTCTATCTTGTTGATTTTCTCAAAGAACCAACTCTTTGTTTCATTAATTTTTTGTATTGTTCTCTTTGTTTCACTTATTGATTTCCGCCCTCAATTTGATGATTTCCTGGTGTCTATTCTTCCTGGGAGACTTTGCTTCTTCTTGTTCTAGAGCTTTCAGGTGTGCTGTTAAGTCACTAGTGTGAGATTTCTCCAACTTCTTTATGTGGGCATTTAGTGCTATGAATTTCCCTCTTAGCACTGCTTTCATAGTGTCCCATAGGTTTGGGTATGTGGTGTCTTCATTTTCGTTGATCTCTAGGAAGTCTTTAATTTCTTTCTTTATTTCTTCCTTAACCCATTGGTGATTTAGTTGAACATTATTCAGTTTCCAGGAGATTGTAGGTTTTCTGTAGTTTTTGTTTTTGTTGAAATCTAACTTTAAACCATGGTGGCTTGATAGAACGCAGGAGGTTATTCCAATTGTTTTGTACCTGTTGAGATATGCTTTGTGGTCAAGTATGTGGTCGATTTTAGAGAAGGTTCCATGGGGTGCTGAGAAGGAGGTATATTCTTTTTTGTTAGGATGGAATGTTCTGTAGATATTGATTAAGTCCATTTGAGTCATAACATCAGTTAAGTCCTTCATTTCTCTGTTAAATTTTGTTTTGGGAGATCTGTCCAGTGGTGAAAGTGGGGTGTTGAAGTCTCCCACTATTAATGTGTGGGGTTTTATATGTGGTTTAAGCTTTAGTAATGTTTCTTTTACATATGTGGGTAGCCTTGTGTTTGGGGCATAAATGTTCAGAATTGAAACTTCATCTTGGTGGATCTTTTCTATGATGAGTATGTAATGCCCTTCTTGATCTCTTTTGATTGATTTTAGTTTGAAGTCTATTTTGCTGGATATTAGGATGGCTATACCTGCTTGCTTCTTAAGACCATTTGATTTGAAAGTCTTTTCCCAGCCATTTATTCTTAGGTAGTGTCTATCTTTGAATTTGAGGTGTGTTTCTTTTATGCAGCAGAAAGATGGGTTCTGCTTTCGTATCCATTCTGTAAGCCTGTGTCTTTTTATAGGTGAATTAAGTTCATTGATATTAAGGGATATTAATGACCAGTGATTTTTCATTCCTGTTATTTTTTTAGTGGTAGTGTGTGTGTACTTCTCTTCTTTGGGGTTTACTGCTGTGGCATTATCTATTGCCTGTGTTTTCAAAGGTGTATCTGACTTCTTTAGGTTGGAATTTTCCTTCTAGTGCTTTCTGTAGGGCTGGGTTTGTGGATAAGTATTGTTTAAATTTGGCTTTGTCTTGGAATGTCTTATTCACTCCATCTATGATGATTGAAAGTTTTCCTGGATATATTAGTCTAGGCTGGCATCCATGGTCTCTTAGTGTCTGCATTACATCTGTCCAGGTCCTTCTGGCTTTCAAAATCTCCATTGAGAAATCGGGTGTTATTCTGATGGGTTTGCCTTTATAAGTCACTTGGCCTTTTTCCTTTGCTGCTCTTAATATTCTTTCTTTATTCTGTACATTTAGTCGTTTAATTATTATGTGGCTAGGGGACTTTTTTGGGAGGTCTAGTCTGTTTGGTATTCTATAGGCTTCTTGTATCTTCATAGGCATTTCCTTCTTTAAGTTGGAAAAGTTTTCTTCTATGATCTTGTTGAATATATTTTCTGTGCCTTTGAGTTGGTATTCTTCTCCTTGCTCTATCCCTATTATTCGTAGGTTTGGTCTTTTCATGGTGTCCCAAATTCCTTGGACATTTTGGGTCATGACTTTGTTGGCTTTAGTGTTTTCTTTGACTGATGAATCTATTTCTTCTACTGTATCTTCAACGCCAGAGATCCTCTCTTCCATCTCTTGCACTCTGTTGGTTATACTTGCATCTGAAGTTCCCGTTCGTTTACTCAGATTTTCTATTTCCAGCATTCCCTCTGTTTGTGTCTTCTTCATTTTTTCTATTTCCCTTTTCATGTCTTGGACTGTTGCCTTCATCTGTGTCATTGCTTTTTCATGATTTTCTTTCAGGGATTTATTGTTTTCTTCTGCTTTATTTGTCCTGTCCTCTAGTTTTTTTTATAGTGTTCTTCCCATTTTTTGTTTGTCTTTTCTTCAATTTCATTTTTGATTTCGTCTATATAAGGCTCTAGCCTCTTCATGATGGTATTCATAAGGTTGCTTTCTTCTGCTTTCCCATTTTGTGATGTTCAGGTCTAGCTGTTAGAGGAGGGCTAGGTTCTCATGATGTTGTACTGCTCTTCATTTTGTTGTATGTACTTCTGCCTTGACATCTGCCCATCTCCTTGTGGACTCGTTCTTGGTCTTATCACCATTCTTGGTCCGAACAGAGCTGACAGATTCATGAAGCCTCTCTCTCTTGTCCAGATGGGAGCTCTGGGGCAGGATGGGAGCTCTTGTCCAGATGGGAGGTCCAGGGCAGAATGGGAGCTGGGGGCTTGTCTCTAAGTCTCAGGAAGTGGCTGGGGTCTTGGGCAAATGGGCATGGGGGCAGGGCATGGAGATTGCAGGGTCTGCCAGGGGTCTTGCTGAAGGGGAACCTTCCCGGTGGCAGTGGAGGGGATCCTGCCCGATGGCCAGAACCTGGAGCCAAGTTGGGCAGGTCTTCCCTGGAATGGCTCGTGCCCAGGGATGGGATTTCTGTGCTTTTGAGTTGGTATTCTTCTCCTTCTTCTATCCCTATTATTCTTAGGTTTGGTCTTTTTATGGTGTCCCAAATTTCCTGGACATTTTGGGTCATGACTTTGTTGGTTTTAGTGTTTTCTTTGACTGATGAATCTATTTCTTCTACCCTATCTTCAATGGCAGAGATCTGCTCTTCCATCTCTTGCATTCTGTTGGTTATACTTGCATCTCTAGTTCCTGTTCGTTTGCTCAGATTTTCCACTTACAGCATTACCTCAGTTTGTGTCTTCTTTATTGACTCCATTTCAGTTTTGAAATCTTGAAAACTGTTTCCCTCACTTGTTTAATTGCTTTCTCTTGGCTTTCAAGGGATTTACTGATTTCTTCCCACTTTTTGTTTGACTTTTCCTCAATTTCTTTAAGGGAATTTTTCATTTCCTCTTTTAAGATCTCTAATATCTTCTTAAAGTCATTTTATGGTAGCTATCTTCTGCTTCTTCTGTGTTGGGATGTTCAGGTCTTGCTGATGTAGGTTCTGATGGAGCCATATTGGTTTTTATGTTGTTGACTGTATTTTTGCACTGGTGTCTACCCATCTCTTTCTCCACTTGGTGCAAGCGGTATCTGTGTCTGAGGGAGCCTCTCTTAGTCTGATTGATACTCTTGATCCAGTGGGAGCGCTAGGTCTAGTCGATGCTGATGGACTTTTTGTCTTAGGCAGCAGCTCTTAGTCCAACTGGTGTTAGTGGGCTCTGTCTTAGGGAGTAGCTGCAGTCTTACCGTGTGGTAGATGATTGTAGTCTGACCTGTCTGCAGGATGTCTGCCTGCCAACTGGCCTCTTAGTCCAGTTGGGTGCTAGCAGGCTCTGTCTTTGGGAATAGTTGGAGTCTTGGAGGGTGGGTGGGATTTGGGGGAGGTGGGGCTTGGGTTACAGAGTCTGATGGGGGATGGTGTTAGTCTGTCCTGTGTGCAGGTGGTCTGCCTGCCAACTGGCCTGAAACTGATCTGCAATGGGTGGGGGTGTAGAAGCACAGGGTTGTGCCCCTGGGCCCAAAGCCTAGGGGCTGGGGTGTTTGGGTATGAGGATAAAGACTCACCTCTTAGTTCAGTTGGGTACTGGCAGGGTCTGTCTCAGGGAACAGTTGCAGTCTCCCCTTTCCAACTCTTATTTTGAGAGATAATCAATTGGCAATTGGTAAGGAAATTACACTCTTATAGGCCCCAACTGAAAAGTTTTAGACCTCCTGAAGGCCTCTCTACAGTCACAACAAACCTGTCGCAACAAACCAAATCAGACCAAATCAGGAAAAGCCCAGGTTTAATGGATAAAGCACTCCCAGGTGATTCCTCGGCCCTGCAGAGAGGAGAAGGGGACCAAACAGGAAGAACCATGAGCCTGTTTTCAGGAATGCAGTTTAGATATCCCATGTGGGAGTCGCCCTTGATTTCTGACTGCTTTTTACTGGCTGGAAGAGACAGGGCTTAGAAGAGATGTTTTTGGGAACTCAAGTCCTGTCTCCTTTATTGCAGAGAGGATTTTTCTGGCTTGAAAGGACAGAACTTTAGGTTTTTCTGTTCTAAGAGGTTTGTCACAGGTGATTTCCTGCACTAATTATCTCCAGGTGATTCCTATTTTTGTCCTTTACAGAAAGAAAACAGAGAAAAAGTTCTGAAAGGCTTTTTAGAGAAAAATTAAGTTTCCCAAAAGAGAGAAAGCTTTTCCAAGCTTTTGCAAAACTTCCATTCTCTACACTTTTTGGCTTCATGGCCAGGAGGAAACTAATTCTGAGGGTAAGGTGTTGCCCTGTTGACGGAGCAGAGGATTTTTGTTTCCATCTGTACCCACTGAAGGGGAAATTTCTTTCCTCTGCTGCTTTTTAGCATTTAAGCTGTCCCCAGGCCAAAAGCTTCCATAGGAATCTTTTTTTCTACCGGATAAGCTCAAAGAAGAGCTTTCCTCTGCCTGTTAAGTTCAAAGATAGGTTCCCCCTCCCCAGGATTTTACATTTACAGCCTCATAGTTAGGCTTATTTTATCCAACTTTACCCTAAGCTTTTTCTTTTCTATATTATTTGTGTTTCCTATCTAACTCTAAATTTCTTCCTGCACTATATTACTACATTTTACCTTCTTTATTTTTTATAGATAGAAAAGAGAGAAGAGAGAGAGAGAGAAAGAGAGAGAGAGAGAGAGAGAGAGAGAGAGAGAGAGAGAGAGAAATCTACATATAGAGAAATCTAATGCTGCAGCCTTGTGGTATTTCCTTCACCGCCTAACCTACACACTGGAGAATAAAATACCATTGCCTTCATTTTTCAATTCTTTATTGGCATGCCTACACTCACAATGCCCCCTACACTCCTTTTACCTAGTCCCTGGTCCTCATTTGTGGTGCCATCTGTGGAGGACCAGCCCCCACTATTATTTACCCCAGGAACTCTTGATGAATGAGAAATAAGACTTAATTAGAAATAGAGAGAGGAGAGCAAACAGAGAGAAAACACAGGACAGACCGGTTGGGCCTGGATCCTTTTCCACTAGTCCAGAACTTTATTCCAAAGGTCTATTTTATCCCAAAGGTCTATTTATAACAATGACAAGGGGTGGTGCCAAAGACCTCCCTCTTCCTAGTTACAGTCACCTGGCACCCAGGCCCATGGTCCAATCGACCTCTTATGCAATCCTGCTGGGTGCAGCTACTAGGAAACCTCAAGAGCTACCACAGGGCAGGGAGTTGGTAGCCTAGGCAGGGAATCAGAAGCAGCTAGAACAGGGGCTCTGTCTAAAGCAAAGTTCATTCAAATCTCTCAGTGGGCTTACAAGAGCCTCCGTCTGCTGGACTCCTCATTTTTCTTTGTCTTTCAAGGCTGGACTGGACAGTTACGAACCCAGGATCTGCTTTCAGGCATTTTGATAGCTGCTTTGGTAGTTGCAATCACATAGTGATATCCATGTCAGATGACTTCTAGAGAGGGAGAAAGAGAAGAAATTTAGTCATCATTTGATTAAAACTACAGTGGTCTGCCTCTGTTGGCTACAGGTAGACACTCCAATATTAAGTTAAGCCAAAGTCTGAAGTAATGTATCTGGGTGGCCTTTTTTTCTTATCAAGAAGAAAATCATTAGGGATAATTGTCTAAATAACATTTTATATAGATTTAAATCTAATGTCTCATGAGTGCAATCCTTTAGACTGTTGAACCTGCCAATCCTTTTAGGGTTTATTTTTAATTTTTTCTTTATGACAAGACCAGTTGAGGATCAGATCTTTATACACAAATCCTTTATTAAACCTATTTCCAGGAGATAGGGAGTTGGCTCAGAGGTTAAAAGCACTGACTGCTCTTCCAGAGGATCGGGGTTCTATTCCTAGCACCCACATAGTGGCTCACAACCATCTGTACCTCTAGTTTCAGGGGGTCTGATGCCCTCTTCTGGCTTCAGAGGGTAATAGTCATATAGTACATAGAAATACATGCAGGCACAATATTCATACACATAAAATAAATGAATCTAAAAAATAACTTATAAAAATATTTCCATTTTTATATCCTAACTTTTTTTAACCCAATGGCTCTCCCTTTTTTTTGTTGTTGTTGTTTGTTTGCTTTCTTGCTTTATTTTATTTATTTTTTATTTTACAATACCATTCAGTTCTACATATCAGCCACGGATTCCCTTGTTCTCCCCTCTCCCGCCCCCCCCCTTTCCCCCAACCCATCCCCCATTCCCACCTGGATAAGGCCCTCTGAATGGGTGAGACAGTTGATTGGCTTGATCTGTTTGGGAGGCATTCAGGCAGTGGGACTGGGTCCTGTGCTCATTGCATGAGTTGACTGTTTGAAACCTGGCTGGGGGGGGGGGGGGGGAGGTTTTTTAGATGAGTCTCTATTATGTAGCTCTGGCTGTCCTGCAACAAGCTATGTAGACCAGGTTTGCCTTGAATGCACAGAAATCTACTTGTCTCTGCCTCTTGAGTTCTAGGATTAAATGAACCACCATAACAGGCCTTGGTTTTCTTTCTTAATAAGATATAGAAATATTAGCAAATCTATTGTGAGAATTTTCTCCCTGGTGTGTGGGGAGGATTAAGCAAAGTCCAACCCCTTCTTATAAGGTCCCAATAACAAATTAAAGTTCAGTTTCACCAAAGATCAGCCTGTGTGTATGGGGAAATAGTTTATTGGGTTTATTTATAGAGTATTGGTGAGGGGTTACTGACAGCAATGTGGGTGAATTGAAAGTAACAACACTGGGAAGTCTTCATCCAGTAGGGATGATGGCTTTCCCATAGTCATAGGTGGAGCCCCCTCTCCCTATTCTTCCAGTTTTTATACTCTAGCTCCTCCTTAAGCCCCAAAGGCCACATACAGTTATGGCAGACTTGCTTACCCTTGGCTGGGAGGGGTGCCTGGCTACTCAGAGGGGTCCTGACCTTGTTCATTCCCTCCTTCTACCAAGGAGCATCATCAGTGGACAAGCAACAAACCCAGTTGTGATGACCCTTTACGAGCAGACACAGACAGTCTTATGAAGATGGTAGTTATTTGGCTTGGAGGACAGTACTGTGTAACACCATCTAACAAAAAATAAATCTGGATCCAAACTACATATATAGGATAATGTCATAAATTAATAAACTATGTGGCTTTACAAGTGCCTAGGTAAATCATACACAAAACACAAGACAGTAGAAATATTGTGTTTTTTGTTCTTTTTTAATGTTTTATACAGTTCAGAGAATGATTTCTCATAGCCTTGTTTTTATTTTGGGTGAATATAAGTAGCAGATAGAGAAAAACAGCACTACACAGTGAATCTTCAAATTGATGTTCACAATGTCTAGCATAACTCAGCTAAGGAATCCTATTGAACTATGATGCTGAAGTTGTTATTATAAGATGTCTTTTTTTTTTTTTTGATTGGGTGATAGAAAGCCTTCTCTATTCTCTCCATGGACTGTGTCTCAGTCAATGTTCCATGGTGTGAAGAGACACTATGAGCACTGCAGTGCATATAAAAGAAAACACTTAATTGGTCTTGTTTACAGACTCACAGGTTTGTCCACTGTCAGTATGTCAGGAAGCACCCTGGCATACAGGTACTAGAGAAGGAGCTCTAAGAGTTCTAGGTCTGGATCCACAGGCAGCAGGAAGAAGAAAAACACTGGACCTGGCTTGAGCATTTGAAATCCTAAAGCCCACCCCCCCCAGTGACACACTTTCTCCAACAAGGCCACACCTCCTAATAGTTCCACTCCCTGATGACCAAGCATTCAAATTTATGAACCTATGGGGGCCATTCTTATTCAAACCACTACAGACAGTCAGGAGTCTTTAAGTTTATTGTTATTTTTTAGTACCTGTAATCTAGAGAATATGGAACATAGAAAATAGTAAGGGATGGCACCAGCTTGTTTCCCTTAGCCTGTTTATATCATTGTAACTGGAAAGCAGAAACAAAAGCAAGTATACCAGGACCTGGTAGGCAGGAATGAAAGCAGACAACAAGCATGAAACAAAGGAGTCTTGGAAAGAAAGAAAATAATTCAGCGAAAACAGGAAAACAGGCTTGGAGACACTTGGCAAAAGGAGCAGACATTAAGAGTCAGTACAGGCGGCATCTCTAGCATAGTGCCCACACAACTGAAATTCTCTTTTTCTTTTGCTTGTGGTGAGCTCAGCCCCATGATAAAATGAGCCCATCTTCCATAAGGGCACAAGTCCTTGTGGGATTCATGCATCTCACAGATTAAATGTGAAGTCATCCTCTTTCCTTTAAAAAGATACTCATGGGGCATTTGAAATGGCTCACTGATCCAGAGAACTTATTGCTCTTGAAGAGGACTCTGGTGTAGTTTCACAGGGTGGCTCACAACTATCTATAACTCCAGTTCAGGGAACTTCTGACAGTTTTTGGGATTCCACATGCATGTGATACACACACACACACACACACACACACACACACACACACACGCACACTATTTTTTAAAAAGACATCATAGAAATGTTAGCATAGATATAGGAGACAGTGAGTGTAGCCTAGACATATAGATCTGAAGTAGAAAAGGAAAGAAGTACTCGGCAGGCAGAGCTAGGTAGATCTCTGTATGTTCAAGGATACAGCCGGCATTGGAGACACACGCTCCAATGTGTGTTCCAGAGGTCTGAACAGACAGGCAGTGACGAGGCAGTGACGTAGTTGGGTTTACGACCAATGAGAAGGCAGAACAGAACTCTATTTAGAGACAAACGCACAGGAAGTAGCTCCTTTTTCGGAGAGGTTTCTTGGCGGAAGAAGCTAGCCAGCAGCACGCGGGTAAGCTCCTAGCTCTGACCTCTTGGGCTTTTATCTTTACCTTGGCTCTGTGTTTCTTATTTAATAAGACGGTTGGTTACATCTACATTAGGAAGCAAGTCCATAGTCCCAGTTCAAGAGAGATGAGTCCATATATCTTACCACACAAACTGTAACAGTGAACACCAAGTGACATCATGTGAATCTTTGATCTCCCCTCAGTTTATAGACACAAAGTGTCCCTAGGAAAGGAACCCCTGAAAGAATCAGGAGTGAGGAGGTATGCCCACTGCCAGTAGATGGGAATGTTGCTT
This sequence comes from Peromyscus aztecus, assembly GCA_902168405.1. Classification (NCBI taxonomy): domain Eukaryota; kingdom Metazoa; phylum Chordata; class Mammalia; order Rodentia; family Cricetidae; genus Peromyscus; species Peromyscus aztecus. The sequence continues at coordinate 36,527 of CABHPQ010163317.1, read as the reverse complement.
TGTTACACAGAGAAACTGGGACGGGGGTGACCTTAGCAACATTTTGCCTCATTCAAATGTGGTGTGCACTGTGAGCAGATGGATTTATGCTCCTCTGTGTTGGCTGGAGTTTCTGAGAAACCAACTCCTTAAAATAGTTAATCCTGATTAAAAACCAGAGTAGCCTTGTGTAGCAATTTTACTCAGAAAAGCAGCTGCTTGGAGCCACATGGTCTAAGGCAATATCAGCTCTCAGCACATTATTTTCCTCCTTTTCGGGAAACCTGATCCAAGGTCTCCCAGGCTCTCTGTGGAAACATGGTTGAGAAGAAAGAAGAGAGAATTCATGCCCAGAGATGGTTTGGGAGATAGGGAATTAAACTGGATTTTGGGAGGTCTTGTCCACATTGTTCATCCCTCTTTAGTCTAGCCATGAGGGTATGTTGAATGGGGTGGAGCAGCCTCTAGGGCAGCCAAAGCCAAAATTTCCATCTAGAGTAACCTATTTTTATTTATTTATTTATTTATTTGGAGCATTTATTTATTTATTTATTTATGCATTTATTTATTTATTTGTTTATTTACTTATTTATTTAGTTGGAGCTTATTTGGCCTGATTGTTTTCTCTTTTGTTCCTAGCACCCAATTCTCCACTCCAGAGGAGATTTCTTATATCTAATTTGAGAGTCCCTAAGAGGTACATACAAACCTTTACTCATTCACTCTCAAACAACCTCCAAAAAACCTGACCACCAAGGAACTTCTGCCTTGCTCCTTGCAGTTTTCCTGGCTGCCGTGGTACTTAGCTGGGCTCTTTATCCACATTTCCTAGAAACTTTCTATCTTGGGGTCATTACCCATCCAAAAAAGTGTCGTTCACCTGAGACCCATGTAGCTACAGCAACACATGACATGGATGTGTTTTTTCCACGGGAGGGGTTTTGAGCACTCTCCCAAATGGGTTTGAGATGAACCCTCAAATTGTTAAAAACAAAGAATGATTTCAGTGCTGCACAAAGGAACATAGGAACAAAGCAAAAGCATTTTGGCAAGGCAATCCTTTTTGTAATAAGGATGTGCCAGAACACAAACGGGGCTAGCAAGCACGCTGGAGCCAAGATAGATGCCAGCTTCTATCCTTGATGCAGGTAGTGGTCCTGTGTCATCCCATTGGTGAGAGCCCAGCTTCTGCCACAGGTGGCTTCTCAGCACAAAGGAGAAGAGAAGTTTCAGGAAGTATGAACCCTTTTTAAGCTGACTACCTTTTATAAAAACAACAACAAAAAAACCAAAGATCTCTCGATAGGAAAAAAGAAAAGCAACAATAAACAACAAGAATACCTTTCTTACACTAGTGCACTGCTGTCTTAGTTAGTGTTCTATTGCTGTGAAGATATACCATGACCATCACAGTTCTTACAAAGGAAAACATTTAATTGGGCCTGCCTTATAGTTTCAGAAGTTTAGTCCATTACCATCATGATAGGAGATGGCGGCATGCAGGCATACATAAGGAGCTGAGAGTTCTACATCTTTATCCACAGGCAGCTAAAAGAACTCACACTAGGTGTGGCTTGAGCATATATGAGACCTCAAGGCCTGCCTCCACAGTGACACATTTCCTCCAAGAAGGCCACACCTATTCCAACAAGGCCACACCTCATAATAGTACCGCTCTCTATGGGTCAAGCATTCAAACACATGAGTCTATGGCGGTCATACCTATTCAAACCACCATAACCACCATGCTGGCCTTTGACTCCTTTCCAGTTCACAGACCTTCACATTTATTTTTAAAATCCAAAGAAGTGCAGAAAGAGTCAAATTTCTTCAGAGATTTTCAGAATGGTTAAGTATATATTTCCCCTGCTTTTTGCATCAGCATCTTCTTTATTTTCAGTTGTCTTCTACCTCCACTGCGTATAGGAGATTTGGGCTAGGATGAGAAATGAAAAAGGAAGCTAGACAATGGCATCCTTCAAGGAATCACAAATGCCCTTTAATGGGAAGTTTTTGTCTTGGTGCAGCAACTGCTGCTGGCCCAGATCTTCTTGCCAGGTGGGTGAATCGGCAATGTATTTCTGCCTCTTTCACAGGGGGACCCATTGTCTCCTTGCTGGCCTATGATACTGTGTAGCACCCAGTGCCTCTACACTCCACTGTCCCAATTAGGCTTTCTCAGTACTGCCGACACCCATCATCAAAAATTATGTCTTTCTACTCAGCTACAGAATTGTTACTTCTATTTCTAACTGGCAATAGCTTGTCACCTATCTGAGATATCTCTCTGTTTAAACAAAATTCTTATGGTAGTCATTTGCATAAATTGCTCAGTATTTTCCACTGTAGTTAGAATAAATCCCAAACTTGTCATGGTCTCTGTGGCCTCCTGTGATCTGACCCAGCCTCCAGCTCCATGCCCTGCTATTTCCCTCCTTACTGAAGGGTACAGACACACCTTGCCTTTTCATAAGCACTTCAAACTCATTTTCATTTGCTGTGACCTGGTTCCTTCTTTTCATGAAGGGATCAGCTTGTATAGACTCTGAGAGGGGCCTTGCTACCTCCCGGCCTTCTGTGGCCTCTTCCCACCCACACGGCCTCATTTTTATCACATCACTCTTTCTGTTTTTTCTAAAGAAAGATTCACAGCAAAAAATCCATGCTTAGATTATTTTTGTTAAATTTGTTTTCCTACTTTCCATTTAAACATAGATTCCATGAGGCAAGGGCCACCTTCATCTGTTTTCCATCATATTCCTCAGTGTAGAAAAGTCTGTATCAGTAAATACTATCTAGGTGAGGGTAATACTTCAATACCACAGATTAATCAACATCAGTGGGATTTCTGCCATTGTGCTAAGCAGACAAAGGTGTTATTCAGAAAGCAGTGTAGGAGTGGGACGTAGGCCCTGCCCTCTTCCTAAAATGCCTCCAAATTACTGACAGAGGCAAATGGAAAACAAAGACATTGTTGCTACACTTTAATTTGATAAGCTACTTCCCATGACATATTTGAAACTTGTTTTTTTTCTTTCTATATTAACTGGTAATAAATAAAACACAAACATTTTATTTAGCTGGTTGTGGTGGCACCAAGCCTTTAATTCCAGTGCTGAGGAGGTTGGGGACTGAGAATTGAGAGTTCTAGGCCATCCTAGGCTAAATGATGAGTGAGACATAGTCTCAAACATTGACAACAGTGAAGAAAACCAAAAGTGACCATGTTGGGGTGAAATTGTAGTCAAATACACATGGAATTGGAGAAAATACTTAGCCTGTACTTGAGTCTTGGAAAAATAAATATTAGTTCTCTAACAAAATTACTGGACTCACTTCCTTTAGTTCTTAACCTCAAATTTGCCCCAATCATTTTCCTATTTTCTTTCCAGTGCTTTAGGAGATGTCTGCTTGTGAGCAGATGCCTTCTTGGGTAATTTTGGGGAAATATTTATTTGGACACTGGCCTAGTTTGGTTGGAGTGATAAAACTGAAAGGGTATATGGCCCTGGTTTGGCTGGCACTAGATCGGCTACCGTGGTTGGCGGCAGAAGAGTCATGAGTGGAAGAGTCACGAGCCATGGTTACCAGAGTTAGAATGGGCTTTATTAGAGAGAAGAGGGGATAGGACAGGAGGACCCAGGCCTGGCAGAGAGGAAACAGAAAGAGAGGGATGGAGAGAGAGAGAGAGAGAGAGAGAGAGAGAGAGAGAGAGAGAGAGAGAGAGAAAGACAGAGAGAGAGAGAAAGACAGAGAGAGAGACAGAGACAGAGAGACAGAGACAGAGAGAGACCTAGAGCAGAGAGAGAGCATGGGGTGCACATCTGGCTTTTAGGCTGGGACACAGTCGCCTGCTGATGACCTAATAAGGCACCAGACAAAACCCCAAGCCACACATATACAGAATCCTTACAAAAACTACTGACAAAAAGCATCTTGGGGAAGATAGGGTTTATTTGGCTTATACTTTTACATCATAGTCCAACACTGAGGGAAGACAGGGCAGGAACTCAAGGCAGGAACCTGGAGGCAAGAACTGAAGCAGAAGCCATGGATGAAAGCTACTTACTGGTTTGCTTCCTATGGATTGTTCAGTTTGCTTTTTTTTTCTCTCCTTGAATTGCTCTGTAGTCCATGCTGGTCTACTCAGAGATCTGCCTGCCTCTGCTTCCTGAGTGCTAGGATTAAAGGTGCGCACCACCACCACCCAGCTCAGTTTGCTTTTTTAATGCAAACCAGGACCACCTGCCCAGAGGCGCTACTTCCTGCGGTGGGATAGGCCCTCCCACAGAAATCATCAGCCAAGAAAATTTCCCCAGACATGCCCACAAGCAATCTGATGGAGGTAGTCCATTTATAGAGGCTTATTTTCATAGGTGTCTCTAGTTAGTGCTGACTAAACCAACCAGCACACAGTCTAACCTGGGTTTCTCAAGCCCTGTCTTTCATAGGAGTTTTGTGTCAGAACATTGGCATACCTCTGCGGCTGTTGTTGTGCATGGCCCACCCCAGGGTTGTGCTGCTAGGACTGTGTCAGCTTGACCCAAACTAGAGTTATCTGAAAGGAGGGAGATTCAATGGAAAAACTACCTTCATAAGATCCTTCTATAGGGCATTTTCTTAATTAGTGATTGATAGGGGAGGGTCTAGATCGTTTTGGGTGGGGCCACCACTGAGCTGGTGGTCCTGGGTTCTATAAAAAAGCAGGCTGAGCAAGCTAAGAATTAGTACCACTTTGTGGGCTCTTCATCAGCTCCTGCCTTTAGGTTCCTGCTCTGTTTGAGTTCCTGTTTTAACTTACTTTGAGGATAAACAATGATATGGAAGTACAAGGCAAATAAACCTTTTCTTTCTCAACTTGCTTTTTGTTCATGGTGTTTTATCTCAGTAATAGATATCCAAACAAGCTGGTACCAAATAGCAGAGTATTGTTGTGACAGGCCTGGTTGTTATAAGAATTTAAAAACGGTGTGGCAGAGCAGATAAACACACCATTCAACAGGCTCATGTGGAGGTTTATTAAAGGGGGAAGCAAGAGATGGAGGAGAGAATAGGGTGCAGAGGCAGCAGCCTCAGGAGACAAGAAGTATCAGGAAGAAAGGAAGAGAGGGAAAGTGGATGAGGTCCCACCTTTTATGAAGGAATGTAGAGCATCTGCATAGAGACCATGTAGCAATGAGTGCGTGATGTCAGGAGCCTGAGCAGGCCAAGTACTGCCTGCATACTTCAAATGCATGCATGCAGGGATGACACATTCTGCCAGGTTCCCAAGGGGCAGGCCAGGTATGCCTGAATGCTAACATTCCTCCCTTTCATTTATAACAAAAAGGTGAGAAGTTGGGGTTGACAGGTGAGGTGGAATGAGGACGCTGAGTTCTCAAGACTGCTTCCTGTTGACTTGGGGGATGCCAGTCACCTTTGGGGGACCTGAGAAATCTGGGGTACTAGTTATGTCTTGGGGTAGCTGGTTGTTTCACTGTTGTCTGAACTCTGTGGAACTGGTGTTGCTTGGACATGGCAAGATGCTGACAAGTAGAAGATAAAGTTATATTTAGGGAAAAATTTTTCCTTAGATCTTGGTAGTTGATAGAGGAGAGTCCCAAGGTTAAGGAAAGGTAGGGAGGCTTAGGCTGTTGATTGACAGTACTTAATTGAGTGTTGCATCTGACCTGTTTGAGGTTGACCCAAGTTGACTCCCTGGAGTTTACAAGAATTCTTTGAGTTTGTGAAAAGATAAGTTTTAGACACATTAGCATTCCCACTGTTTATAATCTGTACTAAAATCCATATTGTAGAAAAGGCAGCATACTTATGCCTTTGGGTCATAGGGGATTCAGAAATGATTCTTGTTGAAAGCATTAACACTCCTTTTCCTGGAAAACTGGGACAGATGTTTTTAGCATAATGAAAAGCACCTTTTAGGCCTATAGTTAGAAAACAACTAAAGGGAATTTAAAATCATGAGCTTGTGGCTATTGTCATATAGGGGTAGTGTAGTGTTTAGTACTCTGCCAGAGCTAGGTTAATAACTTATCAGAATTCTATCGGTTAATGTTGAAATCCATTTTGTGAGTTTTTTCCTTTTTTGAATCTGGTAGCAAGGTGAACTGTGTCTAGACTTAGTATTAGCTCTATGAGAGGGAGGCCTGTGACCTGAATTTTACACAGAGAGCTAAGAAGTCAGTTGAAGCCTTGATTGCTGCTACTAAACTGACAAAGCTACTACAAGGCTAGTCTTCAAACAGCATCAGAGCTCTGAGAAGGGTAAATTTTACCTGAGTTAGCAATTAAAAATGACAGAAACTTACTTGCTGGCTACCTAGACAGCCACCCCAGGGTCCTCCATGATCATTGAGGGCAGAGATCTCAGAGTTTGGCTGCAAGGTATGGCAGGCTCCAGAAAACCTGACAGCTGTGGAGTAGGAACTTGGGGTGGGGGGTGGGCTTGTTGGAAACTAGAGGCAGTCAATTCTCCAGTGTCCTGTTGTCCACAGTCTGGAGAGGGTCTTGGGAGCAGTTGAGGTGAAAGGTAGTTTTTGCTCAGTGTCTGGCATTGCCACATTTGAAGCAAGTTCAGGTGGAGGTTCTTCTTTGCCCATCCATCTTCTTTGAAGAAAGTAGGGGTGCTGCCAGGAGTGGACATGTCTCTCTAGCACAAAAAACTTTTTAATTGGGGCTGGAGAGATGGCTCAGAGGTTAAGAGCACTGACTGCTCTTCCAGAGGTCATGAGTTCAATTCCCAGCAACCACATGGTGGCTAGCAACCATCTGTAATGAGATCTGGTGCCCCCTTCTGGCCTGCAGTCATACATGCTGTATACATAATAAAAAAAAAAAAAAAAAAAAGAATGGCTGGGCGGTGGTGGCCCATGCCTTAAAAAAAAAACAAAAAACTTTTTAATTAAACATTTTAAATTCCATATTCTGCAGATCTATGAGCATTTGAGGACCATATGTCTATTAGGTACATCTGAATAGACAAATTTTGTTTCTAGTTACTTGTTTTAAGCTTAACTTTGAAAACATATACAGGGGTCTAAGTAAGGTTTATCCCTGTAATTGATTATATCAGTACTTAGCATGACTATAATTAAACAACTTGATCATTTAGAAGGATGACTGACTATTTACTTGTCTTTCCTAACAGTCTGCTGTTAAGGCTGTCTCCTGAGAAGGCAAGGAAAAGTGATAAGGGAAAGATCCCAGGGTGAAATGGGAACAGGAGAAAGGGGTGAGTTGGGGTGTAGCCCATGAGCAGGGACTGAGGGAGGACAGAGGCCAGTATTGCCCTTGACAGGCCATGAGGACCTCTGCCCAAATGCCCAACTCTAGGAAAGGACTCTCTTGGGGGACCAGGCATTTCATTATAGAATATTTATCTTATTTATCAAATGCCTTATTTATCAAACATATGTTGTCTTTTATTTAAGTACTCTAGAAGCTTGATGTTAAACACTTGGCAAAGACATAAGTACTGAGGTATAAATCTCTAAGTTAGCTGTTGTTAATCTGAATTGACCTTCATAACCTTAAATTTTTTATTACCATTATAGAGTATATTCTAAACAAGAGTTGAATCCTATATACAGTATATTGTAATAAATCTAACCATATCTTTTTGTTGCTATTCAAAATCTGTACTAATTCAAAACATTTGAGAGTTGTTGCTTCTCTAGTCTAGAATGAGATAAAATTAGCAGTGAGCTCATTAGGCTCATTAGGACTAAGAAATGTACTCCTTGACCTTAGTAAAAGATAACTGCTAGCCACATTGCTGCCTACATCATGGTGAGGTCACCAGCCAAGATGGAGGAGAGCCATGTGGTTGCCATTTAAAACACGTTTTTTTAAAACAACAGTTATAGGCACATATACACACAGTTGAATACAAGTTACACATGCATACACACAGAATTAAAGCCAGTCTACAATCACACATATAGAGTTAAATCCAAGTCACATATGTGTACATATACATAAACAGGAGTTGAATAAATTTTTTTTTAAAGGAAAACTGGTGTGTGCTGAGTGAGATGAATGAAGCTGGCTTCTCCATCTCTAATTCCCACATTGCAGCAGACCTAGACAGGACATTTAGAGAGGGAGAACAGACAGACACAAGCAGGACTTGGAGCAAAGAGAAAGAAAAAGTGGATAATTCTTTCTTGGTTCCCTAATTGTCTGATCCAAGGAATACTAAGGCCAGACTCACATCCAAGGGAATGGTCAGAGTTGGATGGCCTCTCCTAGGATCCAATTGTTGGTATTGAATGGAAGCCAAAGTCATCAGTAAACAAGAAAGCAGAGTTGTTACAGGTGGAAGAGAGTGGATCTGTTGCAGGTGAAACAGGCAGGTAGGGTCCCAGTGTGAAGTGGGTATCTTTTGTCCGGCCCTGCCAAGGTATGCCACTAAGCAAACATGCCACATGAAACAGAGTTAGTGCAAGAAGTTTATCAGCAGGGAGAGAACAAAGGAGTGAAAGGCTGCATTGGATTGGGGACTTGAGAGAGGCATGAAGATGAGAGGGAAGAGAAGCAAGAGAGAAAAGACGAGGCAAGAGCAGAAACTAGAGACAAGGAGAGGAATAAGAGGCAAGAGATGAGGCAAAGAGAACAAGCTCTACCTGGCAAGCACATGTGACATAGCTGGCAGTCGAAAGGTATCTGGTGACAGGTGACTACTTTGGTGGCAGAGACAGGCTGCTGCTGCAGAAACCAACACTGGAATGAAAGGGGAAGTGCAGCTTAACAGTCTTTATAAAGAAGAAAGAACAGAGGTCTTATCTTAGAAGATAAGAGAAAGCTTGAAAATAGGGTACCCTTCCATCCATTGGATTGCTGGCAGAAGTTGCAAAGGTCCCATGAAATATCAGGATATGGGGTTCTGGTAAGCAGCCATTTGGATTAATATCTAATGAGTATTGAGACCAAGTCTGACTGCAAAAGCAGATAAACCCTTAAGTTGGGTGTTAGGTATAAAGGTCTGTGGTTTGAGGAGGTTGGAGATATGTTGATAGTTATGTTTTCCCATGAGTGAGGTAGAGAATTAAGATCCAATGGCTTAGAATTTCTGATGTCCCAGAAACTAATCAAGGATTGATTTGAAGAGACACAGACTGCTCAGTAATTCATCAAACACAGAGCAGGGGTCAGGGCTTTGAGCCTAAGAGACATGTGGGTTGTCTGGTACTAGACAGAGCTTGCAGGTAGGTCCAAGAGGTGAGAAACCACAGTTGAAAGATAAATCCTCAATAGTGGGAAATGACCAGAGGTAGAGAAATGGGACTCACGGATCATGCTGGTGTTGGATGAAGGGGCCCAGTGATCTGTTAGTTGTAAAAGTGATGCTATTGCGGTTCCAGGATCCTGGTGAGTCTCAGACTGCCAGTGTGTAGGAGGGAGTGCCTAAAGGGCCCACTGAGTATGGCACCAATGTTATAATAATTTAAAAATGGCATGGTGGGGCCAACAGACACACCATGTGACAGGGCTCATGTGGAGATACATTAAGGTGGGAGAAGGGAGAGAGGGTGGAGAGAAAGGGTGTACAGAGGCAGCCTCTGGAGATGAGAAGCAGCAGAAAGAGGAAGAGAGGGAAAGCAGGCAGGGACTGAGGAGAGAATAAGAGAGTGAAGGTGGGTGGGGCCCCACCTTTTATGAGGGGATGTAGTACATGTGCACAGAGACCATGTAGCAATGAGCACATGATGCTGTCAGGACACTGAAGAGGCCAAAGTATGGCCTGCATACTGGCAAACACATGCACTCAGGGATAATGCATCAAGGGGTAGGCCAGATATGTGTCAGTGCTAACACTGGTCATGCTGCTTGTTGGTGGAATGTGAAATTTGTACCTTGGACTAGGAAAACAGTTGAACACTTTAAGTGGGGCTTAATGGGCCATACTAGTAGAAGCATAGAAGAGTGCTGAAGGCAATTTGAATTGTAAGGGTCCAGATCAAGAAGTTTCAGATGGGAAGAATATTAATAAGTGGCTTAGAGACCATTCTTGTGGTGTTTTGATAAATAATGTGGTTGCTTTTTGTCCTTGTACAAAAAAATATACCTGAAGTTAGATTGAAGAGTTTTGAATTTATGGCATTGGTAGAGGTGATTTCAGGACAGCCTAGTATTGACTATGTTGTGGAGTTATTTCTGGCCACTCTTATGCAAGTCTGTAATGAAAAGGAGCAAACTGAGCAAGGAAAAATACAAAATGTACAGTTTGAAGGAAAAAGGAACTCCAGGAAGTGTAATGGAGCTAATTCAGTGCTCAAAGTGGTAAGAAGTTTAAAGAAAAACCTGATTCTAAATGGAATAAGGGAAGTAGTAATCTCAGGATAAGACCTCATCCTGCTAAGCTTCCAACTTGAGAAATAGAATTAAAGGAAAGCTTAAGCAGTGAAAGAAACCATGGAAAACAGAAAACAAGATGGAGAAAATGTATTTGAATGAGAGAGCCAAGTTCCAGCCCCAGCAAGCAGAAGAACTTGTTCACTTTGGCCTTGTGGTTCTGGCTTTACAGTCAAGGATACAAGAAAGGGGATGTAAAATCTCCCTGCAACACTAAGGAAAGCTCTGAGGCCAGATGTGTGGCAGAATGTCCTTGCATGGAGGCCCAGAGAGGCCATTGTTTGATGCTGTGAAGGTGAAGCCTGGACTATATTGGAGACCCCAAGATGTTGGAGATGCCATAGTGGTGGGATGCCTGTTGAGGAAAGCTGCTAACAAGAAGTGGAACCAGTCTAAGAGAGAGAAGTGTGTGGTAGTCAACAAAACTGAAAGGAGTTGGAGATCTGAAGCGTGCCTTGACATCAGACACAGAGATGCAGAGTTTGGGTTTTGCTCAGCTGGTTTTTGTCTTGCTTTGGTCCAGTATTTCCTCACTATGCTTCCCCAACCCCCAACTTTGGAATGGTAATGTATATCCTGTGCCATTATATGTTGGAAGTATGTGATCTACTTTTTCATTTTGATTTTACAGGTGGTTACAGTTAAGAGATTGCCATGAGTCTTAGAAAAGACTTTGAATTTTGGACTTTAGAACTTTTAAATAGTGTTGAGATTGTTGTAATTTTTCGGGACTTTTGAAGTTCGACTGAATGCATTTTTGTGTTATGATATGGATATAAGCCTATGGGGACAGGGAATGGAATGTGGTGGTTTGAATAAGAACTGCCACCTCCAGGCTCATAGATTTGAATGCTTAGTCATCAGGCAGTGGCACTACTTGAGAGAGATTAGGAGATGTGGCCTTGTTGCAGTATGTGTGGCCTTTGTTGGAGGAAGTGTCTCAATGGGGGTGGGCTATGAGTTTCAAAAGCTCAAGTCAGGGCCAGTGTCTCAATCTTCCTGCTGCCTGCTGATCCAAATGTAGAACTCTCAGCCACTATTTCAGCACCACTCAGCCACTATTTCAGTCTGCCACTATTTCAGTCTGCCTGCATGCTGCCATGCCTCCTGCCATGATGACAATGGACTAAACCTCTGAACTGTAAGCCAGCCCCAATTAAATGCTTTCCTTTGTAAGACTTGCCATTATCGTAGCAATAGAACACTGACTAAGACAAGATTACCTTCTGGAAGGATTTCTTAAGTGAATAGGCTGTAAATGATTGTGCCTAGGGTGCATTTAAAACTGTGAGTTACAGCTCATATGGCAGGAAGGACCAAGAGGCATTCTCATTTTGAGTGTGATGGGCTCCTTGGCAGGATACCAGGAAGCCACAACAGCAGGTCTCTAGCTGTACAAGCTGAATTCTAGTCTATGCTATTTGGATACCACTCAAAATGGGAGCTTAGCCATTGCCATTGCTTCTCATATTTGTCTCCATTCTTTTTGTTCCTTTGAAGATTATCTTCCTGGTGAATCTTAAAATCTTACCATGTAGAATCATTATCTACCAAATGTGAATGTCACAATATCCACTGAAACATTTCAGAATTTTCATCCTAACCCTGAAACCTACCTGTGGATAAATGGCTCTATAGCACTCTTAGTTTTTGTTTTGTTTTGATCCAGAATTTTGTGTGTCTTGGGTGGCTTCCAAATCATTATGAAGCCAGGAATGACCTTCTATTTCCGTTTTCCAAGTGCTGGGACTATAAGTATTTATAAACACACCTGACTCCATAGCACCTTTGAGAACATGTTCTCTGTGGGTCAGGGATCACTGCAGTTTTCACAGAGTACAGATCTAGCCAAGTTTTCTGGCTATAGCAACTTGGGGACTGAAGCCCATCTACCTGTCCTGTATTTGTTGGTGGTGTCTAAACTACTGTCATTGCCTGGTGAGCAGTGGGCATGGACAATTAATCCTGGAAAGCTATTTTATAAAACACATTGTATAGTTAAAAATTATATGACAGGACTGGGAATGTGGCTCATTTTGTAGAATAGCTTGAGTAACACACGTGAAGCCCTGGGTTTAAGCCTCAGCACTGCACAAAACTGTCACAGAAGTATACACACCACACATTCTAATACTTGGGAGGTAGAGGCAGGAGGATTTCGATTTTGCAGCCAGCTGATGTCACAGAGCAATACCTCAACACAAAATACCAAATGAAAAAGGTGTGTGGGGGGGTGGAGCTAGGGAAAGTGCTGTTATTTCCTTTGCTAATAAGTATTTATTTTAATTAGAACATTCTTCTTTCTTTAGATTTTTGTGGTGCTAGAGTACTGATTTCCTCATTTGTTATATATTATTTTTATGGTATTTTATGTGGAAAGTAGATGCACAGAATCCATGTATCTTCATTTCAATATTTCTGAAAGGCAAGCTAGATCCCCACTCATCCTCCCTCTGTTTTCCCTCCCTCACTCCACTCTCCTCTACCTGGCTGCCTCAACAACTCTCTTCTGCAACATGACTTTGTTTCATTTTAATCAGATTTTTTTCTTCAGTCCTACTACATCAACAGACAAGTCTTGAAATATTATATTTAAATTCCTTTTGTTTGAAGAACAAACTAAACCATTTAGGGCTGCAGACCTATTTGCAAGAAAATAAGTGACCCAGGACATAAAGCTATCAATAATGTTGAAGATAAAGATATTCTGAGCTTTAAAAAGCGTATACGAGAATAGAATTCACTAAGATTGCTCTGAATGACAATGGTGCTATTAAGCTAGAATAAAATTATGGTGATGTAAACCTAGGGGTTCTGTTTTTACGTCCTAATTTTATGCATGAAGAAATAGAAGCTGAGAGGGATCAAAAGCCTGCCAAAGTTCAGGCAGCTGTTGGCAGCAAATGCAAGCAGAAATACAGACTTGGGGATCTGTAGTCAACCTTCTCTGAAGTATGCTGCCTTTGGGCATTGCTGTTTACTGAGCTTGGGGATCATTCAGGGCTTCTCTTCTGCCAACTGCTCTTTCTTCTGGCTTAGGATACCGGCTATATGTTCTAGGAAGTATGGCTGGAAGGTTGTAAATCTTCAAGCTGAACAAGTTTGTGATCAGTAGTGAACTTGTCAAAGATATAATGAGTAAATGAGGTTTTTTTTTTTTAAGAAAAAATTAACTTTTTATAAGAGGTTCATTTCTTTTATTGTATTATTTGTGTGTGTGTGTGTGTGTGTGCATGTGCACACATGTCATAATGTTCATGTGGAAGTCAAAGGACAATTTCTGAGACTTGGTTTTCTCCTTTTACCACTAGTGTCCTGATGATCAAACTCAGGTCATCAGACTTGACAGCAAGCACCTTTAGTCACTGGGCCAAGTGTGTTATTTTATTTATGTAAGAATACTTTCTCCCTGAAGTGCTCTATTTTATATTGTTTGAAACTCAGTCTTTGTCTTACAGTCCAGGCTGGCCTGAAACTTGAGACTCTTGTGCTTCGGCCTCCTAGAGTGCTGGCATTAAAGGTCCATCACCCCATGCCCAGCACTCCTTCAGGTTAGTTGAAAACACTGTGATACATGTTCCTCTGATCTATTACCAGCACAGTGTGAACAAGAATTCCTGGAAAGAAGCAGGGGTCTGCAAAGACTGACTGATTAAAGCTACAGTGATATGAAGAGGTTGGGATGCTACAGGTCCAGAGGCTGCCTTATCTTGGGCTAACTTTAGCACCCTGAATAGCTACCCCTTGCCCACCTCTGTGTCAGAACTCACATCTGTTGATAGTAGGTGAAAAGTGTTGAAATCTATTAACTTAGCAGACCAATAGCTTCCACCAATCTGCAGGAAATGGTTGTTTCCTTTCACTATGTGGGTTTTGGGGATTAAGCTCAGGTCATACTGTTCTTCAGCAAACGCCCTTCCCACAGAACCATCTCACCAACCCTCAAAGGATTTCTAATAACCTTATTTTTCAATAAATGAGATTGTAGGGTGGCTTCAGGGGTGCAACCTGGTAATACACAACAGTGGGTCACTCTCAGCACTGCAACTCAGATGGAAAGGTATTCTGGTAGTCAGGAACCAAGGAACACCACAAAGTCTATATAAGCTAGCAGCTTACAGCTCTGCTCCAGGGAAAGATTCCCAATGCAAGTGGAACAACTTTGCTCCAGCAGGGGAGGGTTTCCCCAGTGAAGTTGTTACAGCTCTGCTCTACTCTGCTCCAGAGAAGTGCTTGTTACAGGTCTGCCTGAGTAGGGGAAATCTTCCCTGGTGAAAGTGTTACAGTTCAGCTTTGCTCACTCTGGCTTCTGGGAAAGTTGCTGCAGCTGGACTCTGCTCCACTGAAAGTGTCACACAGCACAACAAACCTCACACAAAATATTTATTAGGAAGGAAGAATCCAGGAGGGTGGCTGCCTTCAGGGTAAGAAGAAGCAGCAAACTGAACAGTACAGAGCTTATATAGGGTTTTGGGGGGTGGGCGTTACCATGGTGGCTTGGGATTGTTTTTATTTTTCTTGGTTTTTTTTTTTTTTGTAGCCTGATTCTGAGGCAAGATCAGGTATTGGTGGGATTTTATGCTCAGGGGTTGGTGGAATTTCATGCTTAGGGACCTCAGGAATTGGTGGGATTCTGTGCTCAGGGATTAATGGGATTCTGCAGCCTGATCTGGGGCAAGCTCAGACACTGGTGGGATTTTAAGCCCTGGTCCTGGGGTATAGTAAGGGGCAGGGTGTTTTTCCTTGGTCCTTGTCACTCTACAGTCACTAGGATTGCACATGGGCATTGTTGATACAAATCACATAGCTTTTATATTAAAGTAAACAAGAGATAGCATATTCTGATGACATTTTGAGTGACCTAAGCCAGGAACACAGATTTAGGACCTGAGTTTGGCTCCCAGCACCTATGTCCAGCAGCTCACCATTGACTAGATCTCCAAGTCTAGGGAAATTTGATGCCTCTGGTCTCCTGGAGCACCTGTACTCACATGTAAATACTCACATGCAGAACTAAACATGATAAAAATAAATCTAACAAAAATATTTGTGTATTTAGTGATACCATCTCTACTAAGAAAATAGTGTCACCTTTGAGTGTTCTTTATAAAAGATGATGATACCAATATGAAATTTCTGTTATATACAGACAAATTTCCAACTAAGAAGTTATGAAGGAGAATTTATTCCTAGGTATTTTACTCAAAAGCTTTCTAAAGACTCAAATGAAAAGGCTTCTTAAATTTTTCAATTTTGGATTATGATTCTGTGTGTGTGTTTTTGTGTGTGTATGCACATAAGTTCTGTGCCCAAGGAATCCAGAAGAAGGTGGAAGATTGCCTGGGGCTGGAGTTACAGGCATTTGTGAGCCATCAGATGTGGTGCTAGGGGCAGAACTCAGTACTTGTGCTCTTGACTGTTGGGCTATCTCTGCAACTATCAAATGAAATTCCTTCATATTCTGTCCCTTCTCTCATATCTTGTGTTTCATGTTCACACATGCCCATAATAAAGTTTAAAATTGTTTTTTAAAATTTCACATAATTAGGCCAGGAGTGTTGGAACACACCTCTTTTCCTAGCATTTGGGATGCAAAGGCAGGTATATATAGCTCAGTGAGCTTGAGTCCTGTCTGGTCTACTTAGTGAGTTCCAGTCCAGTCAAAGCTACATAGTGAGACCTTGTTTCACTTTCACCCCCAGTAAGATTTATTTGCTTTGTGTCTGTGTACATGTATGCAGATGTGTAGGTCAGAGAACAACTCACTGAGGTTGGTTCTCTCCTTCCACTGTATGGGTTACAGGGATTGCATTCAGGTCATTAGGCTTTGTGGAAAGTACCTTCACCTAATGAGCCATCTCACTGGCCCAAATTTAACATTCTTTAAAACTATTAAATTCAGGTAAGATACTTTGGTCAGGGAAACCTGTTCAATGTTGTTGTCAATACTGATTGTCATCTTCACAGGATCCAGAATCACTTTGAAGACAAATCTCTGGATGTATCTGTGGGAGATATTCTATATTAGATTAATTGAGGTGGGAAGACCCACCCTAAATGTAGACAGAACACTTCCATGGGCTGGGGTCATCACACTGAACAGAAAGTAGAGAGTAAGTTAAGTGTGAACAGTCATTGCTGTCTTCTTCTTGACTACAGAGGCAACATGACCAATTGCCACACTTGCCCACTGCCATACCTTCTCTTCCAAGATGGAAAGTAAACTGAGATAAACCCTTCCTTTCTCAAGTGACTTTTTCAAAGCAACAAGACAAGTATCTAACACACTCAGTAGTGGCACCTCCATCACTGAAGTCATGCCAACATCTATCTTAGGTCTCCCAAACTAAGGAACTTGTATCAAAGAAGCTTACTAAAATTTCACCCATTTTGCTTATTAAAACATCTTTTTATCTCAAGTTCCTTGATTGTGTCTGTAATGTACTATGTCATATGTTTTCATTTTTGGATAATCTGTCAATTATTTAGGTTTCTATTGGCAAGAAATAATTAAATGTATTTCTTTTTATTATACAGGTCATCAATTTATTGATTTAAATCTTTACTATAGTGTGTGTACCTGATGTGTATAGGGGCAGGGTTACATGTGCTACAGTGTCTGTGTGGAGGTCAGAGGACAACTTTGTGGAGTTGGTTTTCTTTCTATCTGGATGTGGGCTCCAGGGATTGAACTCATGCTGCCATCTTTACACAGCAAGCTCTTGACTTGCTGATCTATCAGAATTGACTTTTCTCTTCTGTTCCCTGGTTGCACATTCACTCACCTGTGCACTCCCTGCTTAATTCCTAGAATCTTGGTGTATTTACACACATCCATGCATTGAATTTAAAAACCACAAATATTTGGATATAGGTCTTTCTGTCTTACTTGCTTTTTCCATGCATATAAATCTATTTACTCTGTGCAAATAAGTCTACCTATTCTTTGTAGTGGATAAATAGTATTGCATAATATGTGTATTATAGTGTACTTAACTATTACTATTGTACTAAGTAAGCATGCAGATATAACCAAATGTTTTAATATTTCTAAAAAATCAGAAAGTAGAGGTATTAGTTTTATTTTTGTCACTTAATTTGATTTTAATATATCTGACATTTGTTTATGTTAAATTATATTAGGTAATAATACTTATTCCTTACAGTTATGAGGATTGAACCCAAGTCCTTGCACATGCTAAGCCAGTGCGCTACCATTGTATCCATCCTTAGGCTTTGGCTTTTCGAGTCAGAATCTTACAGTGTAACTCAGGCTGACTTGAAATGCCCTACAAAGCTCAGGCAAGATTTCCCTGCCTCAGCTTTCTGAATGTTGTGACTACATGTGTGTCACTCTGCTTAAATAAGACTACTACACTCTTTTTTTTTAAAAGAAAGACTTATTTATTTATTTTTGGATTTTTGATGAGGATTTCTATGTGTAGCTGTGTTGGTATTTTAATTGTGCTGAGATGTGATTTTATTTGTATGTTAATAAATAAAGTTTGCCTGGAGATCAGAGGTCAGCAAGCCATGAACAGAAGTCAGGCAGTGGTAGCCCATGCCCTTAATCCAATCACATGGCAGTCAAAGTCTCTGTGTGGTCAAGGACACAGCCAAGAGTGGTGACATGAGCCTTTAATCCCAGTACCAACCATAGAGACCTGGAGGTCTGTATAGACAGGCAGTGATGAGTAGTAAGTCATGTGGCTTGGCTTAGAGCCAATGAGAAGGCAGAACAGGAAAGCAATAAAAACACAAGTCACACATGAAGAAGCTCTCTTTGGGGAAGGGATGGCGGCAAGGTGTTAAGATAAGGTAGTCGTGGCTCTTTGCTGGTTCTCTGATCTCTTTGGCTATTATGTCTGTATTTGGCTCTATGTTTCTTATTTAATAAGACTGTTTAGAAATTTGTCTACATAAACCCAAGCATATTGTTAAAAGAAAAGTTTGAGAGATTCTTCTGTCCCATATCAGAAGAGCCTGGCTACCTCAGTCAGTAAAGCATGAGACTCTTAATCTCAGGGTCATTGGTTCATGCCCCATGTTGGCCACCATTTGTAGCTGGAGTTTTCCTGTGTCCACCAGTCTCCTGCAGCCACTCAGACCCAAGTAAACACACAGAGACTTATATTACATATAAACTGTGTGGCTGTGGCAGGCTTCTTGCTATCTAGTTCTTATATCTTAAATTAACTCATTTCTATTAATCTATAAGTTACCACATGACTTGTGGCTTACTGGTACTTTACATCTTGCTTCCTCTGTGTCTGGCTGGCGACTCCTGACTGAGCCTTCCTCTTCCCAGAATTCTCCTCTCCCTTTGTCCCGCCTATACTTCCTGCCTGGCTACTGGTCAATCAGCACTTTATTAACCAATCAGAGCAACACATTCATAGCATACAGAAAGACATCTCTAGCATGTAGCCCTCAGTGTCCTGGAACCTAGACCAGGCTGGCCTTAATCTCAGAGATCCACCTGCCTCTGCCTCCAGAATGCTGGGATTAAAGGTGTGTGCCATGTCTTCTAGCAAAATTATACTCATTTAGTTATTAAATACTTATAAAATTCTTATTTTTTGCTCTGATAAGTTAATCAGTTATATATTTTTCTAAAATATTTAAGACATTCTTGCATTTATTTTTTTTCAATAAACTAGAAATTACTTGCCAAAAGAAGGGGAAGTGGCAGGTATTTTACACTCATAGATTAACCTGGGATTGTAACTTCCTAAAATAAAGAAACTCCTACAACAACAGCACATTCTCACATTTCCAGCTTTCTTTGTTATAGATTTCTAGATATTCCTATCTATACTGTTGCTCTGATATTATAGACAGGGACATTTTTGTTACACAGTTTTATAATTTGTTGTTCTTCCATAGAAAGTTTACATTTTCATAGTATGCTTATATGTTAAGGAAGAACTTTGTGTCTGAGAACACATGGGATAAAAAGATAAGCTAATGTTAAAATTGGAATGAAAGAATAATTTAGTGAATAATTGTGTGAACTAATATGTAAATGAGGTTCAGGGGTCTAAAAGGGTCACACTGTTTATAATGACCACAGAGGATTTGAGGAGAGCACAGCTTGACCTGATTCTTCATGAAGAGGTGACTTGCTAAGTGATGGTTAGAGAAATGAGACTGAATGTGACCTATGCTTAGGAGGAGATGGCCTTGTCTTAATAGATCAGAGAAGAAAGCTTAAACCATATGAGAATAATAGAGAGAAAGAAGGGGGTAGCCAGTATTCTAGCTCTTTAAAACATCTTGGGTAAGTTCATAATTGATTCAATGAGAGGATTATTTTGAGTTCAGAAAGGTGGCATTCAGACAGTAGAGCTGTAGAATTATTTTAGCACATTGGATGCACCTTGAAACCATGGCAGAAAGCTATTTCGGTAACACAGTCTTACAGAAGAAGGAGTTTTAAGCAAAGATAAGAAATAAGTGAAGAATTCCAAACATAGGAAACTAAGACTGAAAACAATGAACATGGAGGAATAGTGGAACATTTAAAATGGTGGCCTCTGACTTCTGATCCTCCTTCCTCATCCTGAGACTGCAGGAGTAACACCAGGTCTAACAAACGTAACACTAATTGGGCTTTTACTGATGTTTTTGAAGGTCTCTTTTATTGTCTCTTTTGTTTTGGTAAAAGGTGATTAAAGCTGGGAGAATATTTAATTATTTAATGGGTTCATAGGAAATATGAATTTCTAAAAAGTATAATTAGGTTCTAATTCAGCATTCCATAAAGGGTATTTTAGTGTTTAATAAAGGGTAAAGGCACTAGACCTTTAAACTTCAAGATCACATTGATGAGGAGAAATGAGAAAATGAGAGTGCTTTCAAGAGACACTGCAAAGAAGTGGTTTCAGTTTGGGAATACTACAGACACTCGAGTTATAGAAAGCCACAAAGCAGACATGCTGTCCATAATGCTACAAATATGCTTCTATACTTGAGGAAATAAAAATTATTGGATGTTAATTAAAAACACAGGAATATTTCAGTTTCATAAAGCTATCCCCTTGCCATACCACCAAATTTGAATATTTAGGAAGAAGCCTTTGGGTAAAAAAAAAAATGCTGTACTTATAATTTTTTAAAGATTATTTATTTTGATTTATGAGTATATGTTTACATGTGTATATCCAGTGTATCTGCAAAGGTCTGCATAGGCCATCCTATTAGATGGAGCTACAGAGGACTGCTGAAAGAGCAAAACCTGCCATGAACTGCTGAGCCATCTCTCTAGCCCCATAGTTAAAATTTTGGTAATTCAGAGTACATCTCTTTCACACAATAAACCTCATAAATAACGTCTAAGCTCCAGGGATGATATGAGAAGCAGATTGGAAGGCAGATGAGATACTATACCCATGTGATGTAGCAAATGAGAGGAGTCAGGATAACAAAGAGGAAGCCTCCATTCCAAGCACAAAGTGGAGAGCACTAGGACTCACAAAGGGAGTGTGACAGGGGAGCTACACAATTCAGAGAAGCATAGTGATACAGCAGAAAGGAGCAAGCAGTATAGCCGCAGTTGTATGCTGTCCTATAGATGCTCATTATACACATCTGCTCTTTTGTGGATTCTGGAGATTCAAACTCAGAGCTTCATGCTTGTGTGGCAGGCAATTTTATCCACTGACTCATCTCTCTAACCTCTATTTTAATTTTTTTTGACTCAAAGTCTCATCCTGTATCCTTGGCTGGCCTAGAACTTGCTGTTACATCATGTAGACAAAGCTGGCTTGCTTTGAACTCAGAGATCTGCCTGCCTTTGCCTCCTGAGTACTGGGATTAAAGAACTGCACCAACACACTAAGCTATTTGAATGTTCTTATTTGAGATATTTCTCTGTGTAAAAGGAATACTGTCTGTGTAGGCAGTCTTTGCAGTGTTAATTGGACTAGAATTCCTGATAGAGGTTTTGACCAGACACTGTAGTGAGAGACTCCTCCCCTTTGGTATAACTCCCAATAATTTCATCTTTCCACTCTGTCTGAAATTCCCCTGCTGAGAATTGATCTCTTAATATTAAGGTTTTAAGAAGGATGAAGGTTCATTTTCTGGAATTACTTTGCTGCTGAACATGAGCATGCACCATGACTATCCAGGCATCAAAAGTCTTGTCCTATCTGTTCTTGGAAGGTCTGCCCTTACAGGTCAAAGAGTTCTCCTTTACTGGTGATCTGGTTAGAGAAGATGTTATTCCTGAGACGTCAAAACCATACAGCAGATTGTTAAGCCTGATTCCAAAATTATCATGAAAAATAGCAGGGCCTCATTATCCCAGAGTGTCTAAGAGCCATGGTGTTAGCAAACCTTTAAAAAATAGGGCAGAATGTGGATTAAATTGGGGAATATAAACTGTGGCACAGGCTCTCCTTGTGCTGCTCTTACAATAGCAATGGCTATTGCAGCCCATTATAGCACAGCTGCCTTTACCATCCCAGCCTTTGAGTTGAGGACCAAGACCTCTTGTGCTGTAGAACAACATACTGATAGCTATGCATTGATCCTATGCAAGCAGAAAGCAGAGAAGAACAGTTTCAAGAGGGAATCTAGTGGTGGAGTAGATTAAAAGGAAAATTGTATGAGGTAATTATTGAGCACATTATCATTTTAAAAAATTTAATTCTTATTGAATTCAATTTCTGTGGAGTAGGCCTCGATGCAGTCAGATGGTGTCACCAAACATCAGATGATATTTATGTTTGGTAGGGTAGCATGAGGGATCCTGAGTTGTCAATATCTTCCAGAATGCACCTATGTGTTTGTACTAGGTTACAGGAAGGCAGAGGAGGCTTAGTTTCATATGTCTATCCAGAGAAAGGACAAATTGGACCTTATTTAGTTGTTGTTGACTCTGTAGTCCTTTTTCCTAAAGGCACAGGGGACTAGCACAGTTAATGTTGGTATTTTGTGCTGTCATGAGTCGTGAGGTTGCTTAATAATTTTTTTTAAATCTGCTTGGGGCAACAGAATCTTGTTTCTCAGATATTTTCAGTGTGTATCTTTTTTTTTTTTTCAAGATAAGGTTTCTCTGCGTAGCGCTGGCTGTGCTTAAAATTGCTCTGTATACTAGGCTGGCTTAAATCTCACAGAGATCCACCTGCCTTAGCCTCTCGAGTGCTGGGATTAAAGGCTTGTGCCACCACTGCTTGGCTTCAGTGTATGTCTTTGCTGAACCTTCTTCTCTGCCTCCAGGGCTTGCCGAAAGCTGCTGTAGTCTAGCTGGGACCTTAACAACATGCCTTGCTTTTCTGTCACATAATGTAACTCCAAGTGTCATTCAAAGTCATCTCACCTCAATAGAGTCTTAGGTAGCGCTCTTGGAAGCAACAAAGTTGCTTGTGGTATGGGAACATCAATTCTTACAGGATATTCCCTGGACAAGCAGTGTAATATTCCATCTGACACAAGGATGGGCTAAACATACCTATAGGGTTTTCTAACTTACCTATAGGTTTTTCTAACTACGGCAAGAAAAAAGATTAAGCTGAAAGAGTAGAGCTGAGCAGAGAAAGCAACAGCCAAGAAAAATTTCACCATCAGTACTGGTGGTGGATCCCAGACCAGCCGCCAAAGAGATTTAGCCATGGTGCACCAATGGTATCACCCATGCTGATACCAGAAGCCTGAGGACTTTCTTTGTCCTTTAGAAACTTCTACTCAGATAAAACTGATGATGTCTTAAGAGTCTAGCTGTATTAATCCACGTGGTGCTTAGTTTTGTGTCAACTTGATGCAATTAGAGTCATCAGAGAAGGGGGAGCCTCAACTGAGAAAATAATTCTGTAAGATCAGGCTCTAGGCAAACCTGTAGGGCATCTTGTAATTAGTGATTGATGTGGGTGAGGGGCTCTGCCCATTGTAGGTGGTGTCATCCCTGGGCTAGTAGTCCTGGGTTCTATAAGAAAGCAGGCTGAGAAAGCCATGGGGAGCAAGCCAGTAAGTAACATTCCTCCATGGCCTCTGCATTAGCTTCTACCTCTAGGTTCCTGCCCTGTTTGAATTTCTGTCCTGACGTTTTTCATTGGTGGGCAATTATATAGGAAGGGAATCCAAATAAATCTTTTCCTTCTCAAGTTTCTTTGGTCATAGTATTTCAACACAGCAATAGTAGCCCTAACTAGGACAATCCATATGTACTTACCATATAGACAGAGAGACTATATTTGGTGATTTTGATTTATCTCTGATGATTTATACCCTTCTTTTGTATAAATATAGAGATATATAAGAGGAAAAATGAGTTTCCTTATAAAGAATATTATTTTTATTATTAATGTTCTATGAGCTTGAAGCTTTATATAGTTTGGTTTGTGAATTCTAATGATATTTGTTTAAATTTTTAATTTGGTTGCTTTAAGCTCACATTGTTTCTACAGGTCAAACCACAGTCAAAATACTCTATGCCAAGTGTCAAGTCCTTTTGATTATAAGCAGCATGTAGCTGGTAGAAGTCACTTAATTGAATTCAAATAATTTTTTCAAGAGTTGTGGAGGCCCACAAAGGTTTCCTAGTAAGATCTGAGCTTGCTTCACCATGCAGGGCTACATTAGAAGATTGCTTGACCATGTGCATGGTTACTAGGGTATTGGAAATGTTTGCAATTGGCTGTGCTAGGGGGAGGTCTTTGCTGTACCCCTTGGCATTCCTATAAAAAAGGCCCTTTAGAAGAGACAGAAAGGGCCAGTGGATAAAGATCTGGGCCCTCCCAAGGCTATCCTGTGTTTCTCTTTGTCTCTCATACCTCTATATTTTTGTCTAAATCTCTTATCCCTTTCTCCTCAAGAGTACCTTGGGGGAAAAGTAGGAGCTGGTCTCCCACAAAAGGTGCCAAGGAACAAGGGATCCAGAGACATGGCAAAGGAGAAAGGGGGCATCACAGGTGTGAGGCATGCCAATGAGGAATGGAAGAATAAGGGCAATGGTGTTTTATTCTCAGGAGTCTAGTTAGGCAGTAGAATGCCAAAGTTGGAAAGTCAGGCTGCAGTGTATATTTCTTTCTATCTAGTTTTCTTTCTTTTTCTCTCTCTCTTGATTTCTATCTATATCTATAGTGCTGTGGGATGTTCTGTATGGCAAATGTGTTGCTAATAAAACACTGATTGGCCAGTGGCTAGGCAGGAAGTATAGGCGGGACTAACAGAGAGAATTAAAAGAACAGGAAGGTGGAAGGAGACACAGCCAGCTGCCGCCAGGACAAGCAGCATGTAAAGATGCCGGTAAGCCACAAGCCATGTGGCAAGGTATAGATTTATAGAAATGGATTAATATAAGATATAAGAACAGTTAGCAAGAAGCCTGCCGCGGCCATACAGTTTGTAAGCAATATAAGTCTCTGTGTTTACTTGGTTTGGTCTGAGCGGCTGTGGGACTGGCAGGTAAGAGAGATTTGTCCTGACTGTGGGCCAGGCAGGAAAACTCTAGCTACAGGAAAATAGTGTAAGAAAAAAATTTAGAATAAGATTAGAGTTTCTTTAGTGTTATAATGGGGCATGAAAATAGTAAGCAAACCTTCGAAGATTCACTTGTAGAAAGATTAAAAATAGAGGAATTAAGGTGTAATTAAAACAAGTATGGAGATTTTTGGAGTTTATGGAGAAACTGTGTCCTTGGTTTTTGATTGTGGGACTTTGAATGCAGAATACTGGAAGAGAATAGTGGCAGAAATGAAAAAAATACTATGAAGAAAATGGGTCAGAAAAGATTCCTGTAGAAGCTTTTGGATTGTGGACTTCAGTTTGAGACAGCTTAGAATCAAGCTCGGAAATGCAGGGGGGAATTTTCCCTGAGGTGGATGTAGATGAAACAAAACCCTCCACTGTGCCAGGAGATGCCATTACAATACAGTACAATCAAAATTGGTTTCTGTTTGACTGTGAAATTGATTTAAGGGAACAGAAGCCTTGGGATGAGACAAGAGAGGAACTGAAAAGGTTAAAAAATTTAGTAATTTCATTTATGCAAAACTGGAAGCTCTTCATGTCTCTCCCTCTCAGAAAAGTACTCATCTTCCTTCAGTGAGGGCAAAATCAGACTCCCTTGGGAAGGCATCTATTAGTATGGAAAGATCACCTGCAACAAGTATCCTAACACACACCCCCCTGGAGCATTACAAACCCTCACTGTTAGTGCTTTATCTCCTCTTCAGGCCAGCATATGGGAAGCAGCTAGTTGAGGGAAAGAATTAGAAGGGTTTCAGATGTTCCCTGTGATAGAACAGCTAGACACTCAGGGAAATATCAGACAAATCCATGTTCCAATCCCATTTAAACAGCTCAAGGAGCTAAAAACAGCATGTAACCAGTATGGCCCAATGACTGCTTTTACAACAATATCATTAGAAAGCCAGACTCGTTGGAGTCTCTGCCTCCAAATGACTTGAAGGAAATGGCCAGAGCCTGCCTATCAGGTGGAGACTAGCTGCTGTGGAAAAGCAAGTTCATAGAGCAATGCCAGGCCACACCTGAGTTAAATCGGGTTCAGCAGATTCCTTATAACTTTGATATGCTTTTTGGAGAAAGCCCTTTTCAGGAGACAGGCCAACAGTTAACTTTTGATGTAGCTGTGTATGCTCAGGTCAATGCAGCTGCTTAAAAAAAAGCCTAGAATAGACTTCTGCTGTCTGGAAGACAGACAGAGGATCTATCTAAGGTAAGGCAGGGGCCTGATGAACAGTTTCAAGATTTTTTTTCCAAACTAATGCAAACAGTAGGCTGGTTAATTAGAGATTCAGAAGCTGGGCTTCTGTTTGTTAAATAGCTCACTTATGAGAATGCCAGTGCAGTATGCCAGGCTGCAATATGCCCTTTTAGAAAGAAAAGAAACATCTCTGACTATATCTGACTTTGTTCAGATATAGGGACATTGTACAATCAAGGGATAGTCGTGACTGTAGCATTACAAGGAGGAACAGTCAAGGATGTCCAGTACCAACAAAGACATCCTAGCTCAAGATAAGGGAGAGCTGCTAAACCCCTGGGAGGTTGCTTTTGGTGTGGTTAGATGGGACACCATATTAAGAGGTATCCTGGAAAGAGAAATAGCTTAAGGGCATATAAAGAACCTGGGTTATGCCTGAGCTATAAGAGCAAGAACTATTGGACTAACGGGTGTCTATCAAGGATGGATACACAGGAGAATCAGTTTCAGTGAAATGAATAGAGGGGCCATGCCCCAGGCCCTGACAAAATAGATCTTTGGGGTAACTCTACAGTTAATCTTCCAGCAAAGAAATATATTCATGACTTTTATAGAGCAAGCCCAGGTAGTGCTAGATTAGTTCTCAGCTCTTCCATATATGTGGTTTTGACCCCTGAAATTGGGATGAAGGCCATCCCTAGGGGTGTTTATGGACTTTTTCCAGAAGGCACTGTAGGGTTATTATTGGGAAGAAGTAGTGCCACCATGCAGGGGATCTTTATTGCTCCTGGGGTAATTGACACTGATTATGTGGGAGAAATTAAGGTGATGACTCATTCACCCAAGGGAATTTCTGTAATAAAGACAGGCTAGAGACTTGCACAGTTAATTTTACTGCCTCAGATACAAACAAAAAATCCAGTCAGAAAAGATAAAAGAGAAGAAGCAGGATTTGGTTTGTCAGATACTTATTGGCTACAAGCCATAGGTCCACAATGTCCAGAACTCACTTTAGTTATAAATGCAAAAAGTTTCTGAGATCTTTTAGATACAGGCACAGATTTATCTGTTATATCTGCTAGTCAGTGGCCTTCTATGTGGCCAAAAACGGAAGCTATTACACAACTGAAAGGAATTGGTCAAACTCAGTGTCCTCAGTAGAGCAGCAATGAGCTCTCCTGGAAAGATGAGGAAGGTCATGAAGGAACTTTTTGGCTATGCATTGTCCTTCACTTGCTTGTAAATTTGTGGGGCTGTATGGGAATATATTTATATAGCCCTAGTCCAATCATCTCTAATCAAGAAGTTCCTGTCCAAGAATTAATAGAAATGTCATCTTTATCCTTTAAAGAAAAAGCTAATAGGGATGGGTTAGAAAATTTTTAGGAAGGGTCATTGAGCAGCCTGTACTCCATGCACATCCTATAACTTGGAAATATGATCAGCCTGTATGGGTAGATCAATGGCACCAACAGAAGAAAAAAATACAAGCCATTTATCATTTAGTACAGGAACAGTTGGATGGTAGTCATATTGAAACTTCTAATTCTCCTTGGAATTTTCCTATTTTCCCAATAAAAAAGAAATCAGGGAAATGGAGATTATTACAGGATTTGAGGAAGATTAATGAGACCATACAACCAATGAGAGCTTTACAGCCTGGAGTGCCTATCCCTACTGCCATACCAGAAAATACTTACAAAATTATTTTGGATTTGAAAGATTGTTTTTATACCATTCTTTTAGCCCCTCAAGACTGTCAAAGATTTGCATTTAGCATTCCCCCAGTTAACTTTAAAGAACCCATGAAAACATTCCAGTGGAAGGTTTTATCCCAAGGAATGGTTAATAGCCCAACACCGTGTTAGAAATTTGTAGCTCAAGCTATCCAAAATGTTATAAAGCAATTTCAGCAGGTTTTTTTTTTTGATTTTTCGAGACAGGGTTTCTCTGTGTAGCTTGAAAGGAACTCGCTCTCTAGACCAGGCTGGCCTCAAACTCACAGAGATACACCTGCCTCTGCCTCCCGAGTGCTGGGATTAAAGTCATGCGCCACCACCACCCGGCAATGTAATTTTTTTTTTTTTTGGTTTTTCGAGACAGGGTTTCTCTGTGTAGTTTTGCACCTTTCCTGGAACTCGCTTTGTAGACCAGGCAGGCCTCGAACTCATGGAGATCCGCCTGGCTCTGCCTCCCGAGTGCTGGGATTAAAGGCGTGCGCCACCACCGCCCAGCTTCAGCAGGTTTATATCATTCATTATATGAACAATATTTTGCTTGCACATAAAAATGAAGAAACTGCTTAACACCTTTGGACAGCTTCAACACTGTCTTACTTGTGCAGGGTTAGTTATTGCTCTAGAAAAAGTACAACAACAATCACCTTTTCAATATCTAGGACATATATTATACCCTAAAGAACGGAAACCTCAAAAATTAGAAATAAGAAAAGATGGGTTAAAAACTTTAAATGATTTTCAAAAATTATTAGGAGACATTCAGTGGTTACAACCTTATTTGAAACTACCTACTAGTGATTTGAAACCTTTAAACGATATTTTAAAAGGAGATAGTGACCCAAATTCACCAAGAAAGTTAACTGAAGAAGGCAATCAGGTTCTTTTACAAGTGTAGAATGCTATCCAATATCATCAAGTGTGCTATATAATTATAACTTACCTTGGCATGCATCTATCCTACCCACTAGACATAATCCTACAGCAGTTCTATGGCAAAATAATCCTCTTTTATGGTTACATCTTCCTGTTTCACCAGTTAAGACATTAAATCCATATTATGAAGCTGTAGCTTGTTTGGTACAGGAAAGCGGGATTGAATCTAGACATTATTTTGGTAAAGAATCAAGTATGATTAGTATTCATTTTATGAAACAGCAAATTGATTGGCTTTTTTCAAAATAATGATTCTTGGGCAATTGCTTTTTCTCAGTTTTGGGGTCAAATTGATAATCAGTTCCCAGCTGATCAATTGTTGCAATTCACTTAAATGCATTTTTTGTATTTCCTAAGGTTGTGGTGAAAAATCCTGTAAAAGATGCTATATTAGTTTTTACTGATGGTGATAGTTCTTTTAATGGGAAAACTGCTTATGCTATCAGTGGAAAAATCTATGTAGTACAAACAACCCCAGCTTCTGCACAGATAGTGGAATTTCGGGCAGTGAATATAGTCTTTCACTTTCTTGTAAGCAGTACATTTAATTTATATACAGATAGTCAATATCTTTATAGAGCTCTTCAAGTCATAGAAACTTTTCCATGCTTTGGGGTTAGCAACAGTTAAGTCAAAATATTATTTCAGCAAATTCAAGACACTATTCACCAAAAAAAGCTACCATGCTTTGTGGGTCATAATAGAGCTCATTCCAATCTTCCTGTTCTTGTAGCCAAGGGTAATGCAACAGCTGACAAATTAACATGGATAATTGCCTTATCTCAAGCAGAATTGGCTCAACAATCACATGCCTTTCATCATCAAAATAGCAAAAGTCTAAGGAAACAATTCAATCTTACTAAGAAAACTGCTCAACAAATAGTTAAACAATGTGGGATATGTCCAAAATAGTTTCCTGTCTCTTACTTAGGAGTCGAGGTCTTCTTCCTAATCATTTATGGCAAATGGATGTCATTCATATTTCAGAATTTGGCAAATTAAAATATGTATATGTAACCATTGACACTTATTCTGGATTTTTAATGGCTAGTGAACAATCTAGAGAAGCTACAAAATATGTGGTTATGCATTGCTTGAAATGTTTTTCCTATATGGGAATACCAAAAATTGTTGAAACCGATAATGGTCTGGATACGCTAGTAAAGCATTTCAGCAATTTTGTACCCAATGGCAAATTGAATATAAAACAGGCATTCCTTATAATTCTCAAGAACAAGGCATAGTGGAAAGAGCTTATGGCAGTCTCAAAATACAACTTCAAAAAATAAAGAAGGGGGAAATTTACCCTCAATCACCACCTAATGCATTGAATCATGCTCTTTTCATTCTGAATTTTTTGAATGTGGATGTCTGTGAGCAATCTTCTGTGGATAGATTTTGGCATGATGGCACCTGAGTGACATTTGCTCAGGTGAAATGGAAAGATCCTTTTTCAGGATTATGGAAAGTTCCCAACCCTGTTTTGCTATGGGGTCGAGGACATGTTTGTGTTTTCTCACAAGATGAAAATGAAGCCAGATGGCTACCTGAATGTTTGGTGAGATGTGTGGAATGTCAGTTCCAATGATGCTCCTCAAGAAGAACTGGAATAAAGAGCAATGGAACCAATGTTCCATTGTTGTTGAGGTACCATCCTGCAGTCTGGGGAATGTAGGAGAATAATGGAGCCCCCAGACTGCTGAGGAGTTTTGGATAAAGTTTGTGGCAGTCAGGGGAGCTACAATAAGTTTGGGTAAAAGGACAGCCCCTAGCTAAGAAACCATCTACCACAGGGCACATTTCAGTTGGTTCTGGAATGGCTGAGAGAGCCTGGTGGGAAAGGTGACTTTAGAATGGCATTGCCCCAAGGGTTACTGCCCTAGCAAAGACACTATTGTATGGTACAAAGAACTACCTGTAAGGGCAATGAAGCCACTCAGACACACATTAAATTTTCAGGGCAATAGCCTAGCAGGGAAGCCTGCTGAATGCTGCAGGTTTGGAACCCCACTCAAATTAGACAATAATTGGAAATGACTGTTGTAGAATTGACAGCTGAGCAATTCAGAAACAGAATGTTCCTTAGGAGGTTTTCCTCCTCTTTCTTTCTTTCTTTCTTTCTTTCTTTCTTTCTTTCTTTCTTTCTTTCTTTCTTTTGTTGCTGCAAACTGAGATAGCTCTCAATAGAGTTTTTATAAAAAATCTGGAATGCATAAAATACTGTTTAGCAGCAACACTGTTCTTTGAAAACAGTTTATTCTTATTCCTACTTTTCAAATGAAGTCCAAAGAAAATTATTCTCTGTGTTGTAAGAATATGTAAATAGTTTTGTTACAAAATATTTTCTAGATGTGTGTTAAAGTTTGTAAAATAATTCTATAGAATATAAGTTTGAAAAAAGTATAAAAAAGTTATAGTAATATTCATGTTAGTTACAAATAGGTATAGTAATGTTTATATCAGAATTATGTTAATTTATTTATGAACCATGGTTTGGTAAATGCTAATGGAATTTTCAAGTTTTATATAGTTTATTTGATGCTTTTGCATCAAGAGTTTTGATTTAGAAAAAGGGCTTGTTGCAGCCAAGACTGCTGTAGTCACCTTAAACCCATTCCAAAAAGAATATCCAATATTCATCATTTTCTACTCCTTTACTGGGAGTTGTGGCAGCCTAGGATTCGCTGTGGATGTTCTAACTATTTACAAGATCAGTAGGGACCTGAGTCAAAGCTGAGTTAGGCTCTGTACCACCTCTTGCCAGAGGCTGTGCAAAGTGTTCCACCACAGGTAGTGGGCTCCAAAAAGCCAGCTCATGCACCAAGGATGGATCCTGAAGCTAATGCCAGGGGTCCTCTTAGGAGACCAAGCTTCACAACTGTAGAAGGCCTAGTCCAGTCCCATGGAGGCTCCACAGCTGTTGGTCTAGAATTCATGAGTTCTCACTAGTTTGGCTTGGTTGTCTCTGTTGGTTTCCCCATCATGATCTTGATGACCCTAGCTCATAGAATCCCTCTGCTGGCTGGCAACTGGGGCAGTGATGGGTGGGAGTTCCTGGGCAGGATTTGTGCCTCAGGGCCTACATCCTAGAGCAGAATACCTTATCTTATCAGGATAGAGTATAGCTGTTGTTTTCACTCTTTACTCTTTGGGGGTCATGCCACCCACCTCTCAAATAAATACATGGAGACTTATTCTTTCTTATGAATGCTCAGCCTTAGCTTGGCTTATTTCTAACCAGATTTTCTTAACTTAAATTATCCCATCTACCCTTTGCCTCTGGGCTTTCATCTTTCTCTATTCTACGCACCTTTCTTTACTTCTTACTCTGTGGCTTGCTATGTAGCTGAGTGGCTGGTTCCAATGTCCTCATCTCCTTCTCTTGCTCCTTGATCTTTTCCCCCCAGATTTCTCCTCCCTTTTATTCTCTCTGCCTGCCAGCCCTGCCTATCCTTTCTCCTGCCTTGCTATTAGCTGTTCAGCTCTTTATTAGACCAATCAGATGTTTTAGACAGGCGAAATAACACAGCTTCACAGAGTTAAACAAAGGCAACATAAGGAATGAAATACATCTTTGCATCATTAAACAAATGTTCTATAACATAAATAAATGTAACATGTTTTAAAATAATATTCCTCAACAACAGATTATGAGTGAGTCAAGCTCCATTTGAGAAACAGAGCATCTCAAGACTCCCTGACAGAACACTGTCTATCAGGGTAGAGTATGTGCCAGTCAAAGGAATTCTGTAGCAAATAAAAACAGCTTATTCTAACCTTATAACAAACTGGCCTTTTAACCCTAAAATGAAATCCTACTGGTCCATCACTGCTTGCCTCTTCTTCCCCAGGGCTGGAATTAAAAGGCATATGCCACCATACTTGGCTCTTTAAAATCTTATACCTAGAGTACTTGATGTGTTTAGAAACAAATAAAAAATTTGATGCCACATGTTAGATATGGACTCACCTCCCTCCTATCTTCAAAATCTATCATGGTGCCAGTAGAGGAGTGAACAGATGTAATCCATGAGAACAAAAGATAGATTGATGCAGGGGAGAAAGATGGAAAAGTTAAGGCACATGAAAAAGAAAAATCTCTTTCATCCTCCTTGATCTTATGTAAGCCCCACTGAGTCAAGAATTTCCACACAGCTAACTACATTGTTGCAAAACAACTTATAAAAAACCTTACTTACATTTCTGAGAAATATTTCAAATAAAAGCATTGAAACAGCTTATAAACCTTATTTAATGTCAAAACATGTGTTTATACCCCTTACAGTAAGAATTCCTTGGAGTTTTAAGTCTTATCAGCATGCTTTTCTCATCTATAACATGTAATGTATTTCAAGTACTTTATAGTGTCATTTGCAAAAGAAAATTCTTCAGATAAGAGAAATAAGTGAATGAGCACATTTTAACTAAATTTTTAAGAAAAGGAGGAGTTGACAGATGTGTTGGCACACATCTTTAATTCAAGCACTGGGGATACTGAGGCAGGTGGATATCTGTGAGTTTGAGGCCAACCTGGTCTACAAAGGGAGTTACAGGACAGCCAGGGCTGTAAAACAAGAACCCTTTTCAACAAACAAACAAACAAGAGAAAAAGAGGGTGTTGCTAGAGTTTTCCTGCCTGGCTCACGGTCAGGATAAATCTCTTTCACCTGCCAGTCCCACAGTCGCTCAGACCCAAGCAAGTAAACACAGAGACTTACATTGCTTACAAACTGTATGGCTGTGGCAGGCTTCTTGCTAACTGTCCTTATATCTTATATCAATCCATTTCTATAAATCTATACCTTGCCACATGGCTCGTGGCTTACCAGCATCTTTACAAGCTGCTTGTCCTGGTGGTGGCTGGCAGAGACTCCCTCTGCCTTCCTGTTCTTTTTATTCTCTCTGTTAGTTCCGCCTACACTTCCTGCCTAGCCACAGGCCAATCAGTGTTTTATTAGCAACACATTTGCCATACAGAACATTCCACAGCAAGAGGGGCTGGAGATGGCTCAGTAGTAAAGAGTACTGGATGCTTTTGCAGAGGACCCTAGTTTAATTTTCAACACCCACATGGAAGCTCATAACTATCTGTAACTCCACTTCTAGCAGATGCAGTGCTCTCTTCTGACCCCTGTGGGCACACCATGCATGTGGTGCCCTTACATTCAATCAGGCAAAGCATTCACACATACAAAATAAAAATAAATAAATCTTCAGCAGGAAAGGTTGGGGACTGAGAGATAACACATCAATCAAGAACACTTGCTGCTCTTACAGAGGACCTAGACTTGGTTCCCAGCATCCACATCACATGTAATTTTAGTTCTAAGGGATTTTATGCCCTCTTCTGGCCTCTGCAGGTCACAAGTATACACATGTGCAGGTGAACCACTCATACATATAAAATAAAAATAAACTAATATTTAAGAAAAAAGATGAATAGATCAACCTCCTTATATGTCATTCAGACTGTCTAATCACTGTGGCAGAATATCTGACAAAATACCTTAAAAAGAGTAATTACTTATTTTGGCTCATGGTTTCAGACATTTCAGTCTGTGGATTTGGCTCTGGTGATTGTGGCCATGGTAAGCTTAGCATCATGGCTATGTAAGCAAGTATTGGAGTAGGTTGTTGACCTCAAGGTGGCAGGATGGAAACAGTGAGACAGAGAAAAGCGTAATAAAATAAAGCCACTAAGACCATGTCCCCAGTGACCTACCTCAGGGTAGATCCCCATCTGAAACTTTCTAGAACCTCTCCAAATAGCTATTCATCTGGGGATGAAGACTTCAAAATCTGAAGCTTTTAGGGAGTTACTTCGTATTCAAACCATATCATTTTCTTTTATATGCTGAGGACCTGTCAAATGTTACTGTGCTTACTGTTCCCTACTATGGGGCAAACTGACTCCTCATGGGCACCTTTGGCAAATCACCCACTGTGCCAACACCATTAAGCTGGAATCCTGTCTCTGGAACAAAATGCCACAGACAGGCTTTGTGACTGTCTTAGTTAGGGCTCTTTTGCTGTGAATCACCATGTACACTGCAACTCTTACAAAGAAAACATTTAATTGAGGTGGCAGCTTATAGCTCAGAGGTTCAGTCCATTATCATCATGGTGGGGCACATGGCAGCATACAGGCAAACATGGTGCTGACTACATCTTGATCAGAAAGCAACAGGAAGTGGACTGAGATGCTGGGTGGTATCTTGAGCATATATAAGACTTCAAAGCCCATTCCCACAGTGACCCACCTACTCCAAGGCCATACCTCCTAATAGTGCCACTCCCTATGAGATTATGGGGGCCAATTACATTCAAACTACCACAGTGACCTCTTACCCCTCCCCTTCTACAGAACACCAATGAAAACTTCCCTTGGCTTTAGTCATATATCCTGTCAGGGACAAGCATGGCAACATTGCAACGAAACTACAGAATTAAGCCTAGAATTAATTTTCAAAAGGATATTTCAGGCTAAAAAAACCAAGTGTACTTGTTACATGGACACAAATTTTTTTTAAATATACATATTTTAAAAATGGAAGCTTTATTTTACATGAAGATACTATGTGGATCTTGAACCATTTAGGTTTGTTTGTGTTCATTGTCAAATTTTCATTGGAAGATGGTGCACTCCTGACAATAGCTAAAGGGTTAGGAAATACGTGAAAAGCATGACTAGTTTTGCAAGACAGAACCAATGAGTTACAGCCAAACACATCTCAGTTAGAAAGCCAGACTGAGCTGAGCAATTGCACTAGAAAGGGCTGGGGCTGCCAGCTACCCATTCTTTAACTACCCAGAGAAGAAATAATTTTCTCTTAGGTCTAATTTTTGAATATTCATATTATCCTTCCTCCAGTACAATGGTGAAGAATTGTGTGCATGTTGACACCAGATTTCTGGCATCTGTCAGTGTGTCCCACTGGTGCCTACAGTGCAGAGTTTTAGGGTCAAGCAATCAATGACTTGATCAGTGTGACTCCTTGGGTCCTAAAGACTCTGTGACTACAGTTTGGAAACCAGACAGCCTTCACCTGCCTTTACACTACAGGCTGAGTCAGATTATTGCTTTCTTCATATTGTGTTATCTGGAGAGAACTCTGAGTATGCTGTAGATTGGATTTTAATGAGAAAAACAGAATCAGAGGAAAGGGAGTTATCACACCCTTAGGGCTTTATGGGAAACACTTGCTCTTCCCATCTGTTTGGCTTCTGTGCCATTGCACTGCATCTTTCTCGTGTTTTGTTCAAACAAGATTTAGGGAGAACGTGTTAATTGAATGAACCTTTGTGAGTGAATTCTTCCCAAGGATTGCTATGTCCAATGTAGCTCCTGCCTTTTAACACTTGTCTGAAGAGTATTTCTCTCAGAGGGTATTATCATTAATATTATTGACCAATAAATGCATAGGAAGTATCTAGCATTGTATGGATACTTGAGTTGATTGTGCAAAAATGTGCACAGCCCAGCCCATGAGTTCAGGCAGTCTGTTTCTGTCTCTCCCTCTCTTATTCCCTTCACTCCTTTCCTCTCCCTTCTCTCTCCCTTTTCTTTACATAGACATTTCATTTTCTCCATGTTTTTCTATGCCACCCTTCTTTCCCTTCATCTTTTCTCCTCTTCCCTTTCTTCGGCCCCATCCCTGCGTCTGTTTCTGCTCTCTCCACCTACTTTTCCTCCCCCTTTCCCTCCCTGCTTAGGTCACAGTCATACCCACTGTGTCTTCTCCTTCCTCATAGCTGGTTTTGTACACAGGACTCAACCTAACAGAGTCCATCCAGACTATCGGGGGCTGCTGTTCATATGATTTATACACACTAATTTAAGCTCTTCCTCCTCC
>CABHPQ010163316.1:0-19584 GCA_902168405.1 Peromyscus aztecus | reverse complement strand
TATAAGGGGTTTGAGCATCCTTATATTTTGTTACCTAGGAAGAGTCGTAGAACCATGGGAGATGATTCTGGATGGTATCATAAACATGTGTGTGCATATATATATATATATATATATATATATATATATATACTCATCTGTTTATACACACAAATGTAGATACATATATTGTTCCTCCTCATCACCTTGGATGTGCATAAAAGTAATACATCATTAAAAGAAAGACACATTATTTTTACCAGGAGCACTGTGGGTAACATAAAGCTGTCAACCTCCCAATCTTGTTCTCACCTCCTAGAAATTGATGAGTAGTCTGGGTGCTGCTGAGGAGACACCAGCAGGTCTACCCTGCTTGACAGTCACATCTCCACACTGTTACACATTTTTTGATAAACAGAACATACTTTATAGGGGAGGAGAAAATGATGAAAATATTATAAGGCAAAACCAGATAAGTCAAAAGAAAAGGCCCCTAAAACACAGCACATGTTTTCTTTCTTGGAGGCTGGAGGCTGTGTCCATAACACCAAGTAGGTATTGTTTGTTTGCCATCAGGAAGTCTTTTCTGCAATTTGATCATGTTTCTCAGTGATCAGTCAAAGTAGGATCTTCTGGAAGTGCCAGAGGCATATATGGGTCATTTTAGTGTTGAAGTAGAATTATCCAAACATAGATAGATGACTCTCATTATCAACCATCAAGACCATGTGGCAGCTGTCTTCTGGTGGCCTCAGAGATGTACCCTATGACTGTTGGAGAATCAGAATTCAATAAATCATCTTCATCTGTTTTCACAGTACAGAAATGGAATGGGGGGAATCGATAAAATGTAGAAATCATAGACATTTCAAAATGCTTATTTGTAAGAGAAACAGTTAAAAGAACCTCTTGAAGAATCTTCTACCCACACATTTGCCCATGTTTCAAACTAGTGATCCCAAGCACTATTTTAAGCAAATCCAGGTAACCTATAAAAAACTGAGTTTGCTCCAGGAATTTATGACTTAGAATCATTGTCACAGGACTGCCTGTTACCACCCTGGCACTCTATGCCAACTTTGTCCATTCTTAAATTGAACTCTCTGATCCTGAAACATATCTTATGCCCCAAAGTTAAATATCTCTACTGTGTTTCTTTCTATATCTTTTTTGCATTTTATTTTGCTTGAACTTGCCCCAACCTTTTTTTAAGAGAATGGGGTTTTTTAAGAATACGTTTTTCACACCCAATTCTTTTCGAATCAGAATTGGCAAGTTGTGAACTGAAGAGGAGAGAATCATTAAGGGAGGCACACAGGAAGGTCAGGAGCTGAGCTAAGCCCCAGGTGAACTTGGGTCTTAAAGTGATGGAGACACACAGTGACCTCCTCTACGTGTCGTGTTTAAAGTGTGCTCAGCTCAATATGGTCCAACTGGTGACTTCTCGGCCTTCTTCACTGATCTTTTTTATGCCATGAGGATGGAAGTCCATAGGACTGGGGTCATCCAGAATATAGTCTATTACCCTTAAGAGGTTCCACTCATCACATGCCCTTTGAGGTTTCTAAGGGCTGTGTCTGTCTTCCACTCTGTCAGATAGATGAT
The DNA here is from genome assembly GCA_902168405.1 of Peromyscus aztecus. Taxonomy (NCBI): domain Eukaryota; kingdom Metazoa; phylum Chordata; class Mammalia; order Rodentia; family Cricetidae; genus Peromyscus; species Peromyscus aztecus. Next base: position 18,000 of record CABHPQ010163316.1, on the reverse strand, counting down.
GCGCTGGCCTCTTTCTCTGACCACCTTGGTTCTTTCAATGACTCCCTTCCTTCCCAACACTCAGCTGGGGAAGCCAGTCAAGGCCTAGTGAATTCTTACAAAGTCCTAATTATCAGAACATGCTCCTTTACCCTCTGCTCCCGATGAAATAATTCCCTGTGCTCTCTCATCCTTGTTTCTTTGATTAAAGAAGCACTTGAGCTTTCTGTGCTTTTTTCTATACATTTCCATGTCACACACCCCTGCTGACATTTTGCTTCCCCATCAGGGTTGGGACATGCCTGCAGGAAGGTGGCAGCCTTCCCTCTCACAGCCACTGTGTTTTCATTTGGGGGGTTTGCATAAGCACACTGTTTGTTATCTCCGTTGTTCCCTTTTCTTTCATAATTGACTGGATTGCATGCTTTCTTCTTGCCAGGTTGGCAGAAATCAGCAGCAGATCAGGATTTTCGATTGGAACAATTTCCCCTTGCCTCTGTTCTTTACAGTGGAGTCATTTCCTTTAGTGAGACTCACTCCTTGGGGCGGCCTCTTTCTTTAAGAACAAAATTTCTTTTACATCTCATATTAGTCTTGAAAGAATTCAAAAGGCAGCACTCCACCCTCTACACTGTGTGTGATTTTCCATCCCAGTCTTTATTACAGGGTCATTATCGTGACAGTGTATCCATGAATCCCACCAAGGACACTCAGCCCAGTGTTCTGGAAGGGCTTGGTGGAGGTGCCTCATAGAGACAGGCCTTGGTTTCCTGTGTTAGTCTTTGCTTTGATCCTGTTGTTGCCAACTCCTAGGTTTCTATGTCCTGGTCCTCTCACCCCTGGGAATGGTTCTTTGAAGTCTTTCCTGCTGTTCTTTGCTCCTTGGAACTCTCCTGACCTGTTGCATTTGGGAACAAAACAAGCTTTGCACCTCCAACTATTCTACCTTTCTCACTACCCAAGTAGTTACAATTATTCATACTTACTTTCCAAATTTTCTGCTAACTTGGATCTTTCTTCTTGTTTTTTTTATTGTTTATCTCTTTGGGGGGCCCACCACCCAGCTCCCAAATAATCCATGGTGACTTATTATTACTTATAAGTGCCCAGCCTTAGCCTGGCTTTTTTTCTAGCCAGCTTTTCTTAACTTAAATTATCCTGTCTACCTTTTGCCTCTGGGCTTTTATCTTTCTCTACTCTATATACCTTTCTCTACTTCTTACTCCATGGCTTACTGTGCAGATGAGTGGCTCGCCTCTGATGCCCTCCTCGCCTTCTCCTTTTCTCACTCCTCCATCTCTCTTTTTCTTCTTCTATTTCTTCTCTCTACGTGCCAGCCCCACCTGTTTCTCTCTCCTGCCATTCAGCTCTTTGTCAGACCACTCAGCTATTTTAAACAGGCAAAGTAACACAGCTTCTCAGAGTTAAACAAATGCAACATAAAAGAATGCAACACATCTTTGCATCATTAAACAAATGTTCCATAGCATAAACAAATGTAACACATCTTCAGCTAATACTCCACAATGTTTTCTATTTTTTTTCTCAGTTTTCTCAGACAGTCATGATGTGCTGTTTTTATTGTCAGCAATGGAACAAAGAGGATCATGTATATTTGATAGCTCACTTCTCTTACAGAGCAAATTCATGGGAGTGAACAATTTACATTGTATGAGCCAGGCTATGCCATAGATTGGATGATGCAAACTCACACTATTACTGAAAGAAGTTCATGTGACCAGAGAACAGGATTGCTATACTATTGAATCTATTTTGTCAGGGTTTCTATGTGATTCACATCATCATGGTATTCTGCTACTCTATGGGGAGTGCACCATAGCATCCAGGCACCATGCTAGCCCTGTGAGGAGATCCTGTTGATGTGCTGTGATGATGTATTGTATACCCCAGTAAAGCTTACCTGGGGATCAGAGGACAGAGCCAGCCACTAAATTAGACGTAGATGTCAGTCGTGGCACATACCTTTAATCCTATCACTCAGGAGGCAGAGATCCGTCTGGATCTCTGTGAGTTCAAGGCCACATTGGGCTACATAAGAGAAACAGAACCAGGCAGTGGTGACACACGCCTTTAATGCCAGGAAGTTATATGGCAGGACACAGGAAGGTATATAAAGCGTGAGGAAACAGGAATTTGCTCTCTTGAGGCTGAGGATTTTGTAGAGGTAAGCTAGTGGTTGGCTGTTCTGCTTCTATCTGGCTCTGGGTTTTTTATTATAAGACCTTTTAAGATTTGTGTTACAGTGTGACACATTCCACCTTTGTCCTTTCATAGATCACCATGGTCCAGGCACTGAGGAGAAAGAGCTCAGCTAGAGAGCTGTCACTCCTCTCCACTCACTGTCCTTCTTCCAATGGATTCTTGAGTAGTCCTTTGACAACAAACACGGGACCAACTCACATTCAGAGTACCATACACACTCACTACCCTGGCCTGTATGGCATCTTTCTGGCACCACATTGTATGTCACATCTCCTGTGGAATTTCCAGCCTTCCCTAGGTGCCCTGTCCAGGTATAGTCCGTTTGCCTGGCCTGGGTGGGTGGTCTGTGTCCTTCTTTGGTTAGTGCAATTCTGCATGCATCTTACATGTACCTCTACCTGGTAACCCCGACAAATCATATTCTTCCATTAAACTTCCTCTCCAGGAAATCTTCCTGCATCCTTGCCTTCTCTTCCCTTTTAGAGCAGTGGAGACTGTGTTTCCTCATTACAGCATGTGGACAGCTATGCAGTAATGTTATCATTACAGCATGTGGACAGCTATGCAGTAAATGTCCAGGTTTTCCTCTTTAAATTGTAACTTCTGACAAAAAGGGTATCAAATCAGTGAGTGCTTAAATGAAGGGTCTGTCACATGACCCTGCTTATTGACCACACCATCTTATATTCTCCAATTGAAACAATATTCTATCTCGTTTCCTTGTTCCTCTAACTCTGTTAAGTTACCACTTGCTCAAACATCCATCACTGATGTGGGGCTATGTGATCTTTGCTATAAAAGCTCTGAGGTAAAGATATGTGTACCTGTGGGTCACTCCTCAGCCCAGGGTTCATTCCCAAATGTTCTGAGAAACACTTCCTTGCTAGTTCTATGTTTACTTGTAAAGAAGTTAAAGGTGTATATAGATATTTGCTATGTATTTAATGTAGTTTTAATATATATTAGTTATACAAAAAATGGGTTTCATTATAATACTTCCATGCATAAATATAATACAATTTGATTAGTCTGAGCCCATAGCAATCATCTTGTTCCAATTTGTAGTTTCCATATTCAACCTCTTAGTGAGAAAATGTTACTGCAACATGTTTATAAAGGTGTGTGTTTTCTTTTCTTTTAAATTATTTCTTTTATTTTTTGAGATGATAATTACATCATTTCTCCTTTCCTTTGCTCCCTCCAAACTTTCACATATACCCTTCCTTCTTTTCTTTTAAATGTATGCCCAGTTTTTAATTAATTCATGTTACTTGTGTGTGTGTTTGTGACTATGTGCATGTATGAGTATATTCCTAAATACATAAATACAACCTGCTGAGTCCATATAATGTTTCTTGTATGTATGTTTTCAGTACTGACCATTTGGTATCAGATAACCAATTGGTGTGCTCTTTCCTGGGGAAGACTATTTCTCCATCTCTCAGTATTCCTTGGTTGCATAAGGTTCTTTGCATAGGGTTGAGGCCTCATGAGCTTTCTATATGAGCAGCTATATGAGAAGCATGGAATGGGTTAATTTTATTTATTTTCCTATATGTATTCAAGCACAGTTCAAGATTAATTCATGTTTGTCAAAAAAAGACGTATTTAGAAGGTATAATTCGATGCACACTTACTTTAGAAAATACTACCCATTGAACAAGTGTCTGGGTATAGCTATAAGGTCAATGGTTTCATTGCTACCTTTGGTCAACACTGGAAAAAGATTGCTTTTTTCTTTTCCTGCCAGACATAGTATATCCATGCTCACCATCCCTCTTGCCTTTAGAACTTCTCAATGTGTTCCTTATGCTTTTGATTTTCAGGAGGAATGTCAGAACTATATCAGAGTGCTCTTAGTGGGCGGGGACCGGCTATTCACCTGCGGGACCAATGCTTTCACACCTGTCTGTACCATCCGCTCGGTATGTTTCCACACTAAGCTTCAACAAACTTACACCGGGAGCAGCCAGACCTGATGCCTTCAAGGCCCCATGTAAATGTGTTCCTGTATACAAAGGGCAAGTGCCTTTTGCAACATTATAGCATCCAATAAATAGTTGTTCACTTCTACTCAGCCATGACAGTCATATATATGAAGAAATAGAAATTAATTGTATATTATATACTATTTTCCCTATAAATGGCCTTAAGCACTAATCATAAACATATACTTCTTTCCTATTTTCATTGTGGTAGAAATACTGTCAGTTACAAAAGTGCTCCAAAATCACAATTCATATAGGAAGAAAATATATATATATATAAACTGGATAGGAGGTATGCCAAACATAAAATAAAGAAACATATCCATAAACAAAGTAAAGGTATAACTGTTGTTATAGACAGGGAGTTTCATCTTACAAGTCCCACTGTAGAAGCATGGCAGGGTCATTAGACTAGACATGCATGCTATCTTCTTAATTCAGGATATTAATTTAATCTTTCTTGAGACATATAACTAGGAAACACCATTATGTTAATTTATGGATAGTAAAACAACTTCTCTTAAAAACCCTAACTTATCATCTAGGCTTGGTGTTCATTATTTTAAATTTTATGTTCAGTTATTAGACAGAAGGAGAAGGAGGAGGAGGATGGTAAGTGCTGACCACAAACAGTTCCCTACTTCCCATATGTAGCCCATATATGTAGTTATATATGGGACCCCATTATAAACACCTCATCCTCAACATCTGCACCAAGAGGCTGTTACTTTGGGGGGAGTAGTTTTTAAAAGGGAAGACTCTGAGATGTAAAGACTTTATGTAACTTCCCTAGGACCATGTTTCCAACATCAGAGGACAGAGTGAGCTTGCTATTCCTACATAAGCCATCTCAACTATTTTTTAACTCAGTTAAAAGTCAAGAACCAAATTGACATTGAGCCTTGTCAAATATCAAAATAACAAATAAACAAACAACAACAACTTTTCTCATGTTTTATTAGTTGGCAACCAGTATTTGACAAGCCAAGCTGACACTTGACATACATGCAGCTTTCTCAAGACTAAAAAGGGAAAAGAAGAAAAAAAAAAAGAAATAAGTAGTACATGGTACAGAACATTGACATATGCTTATCACTAAATAGTATTTAGGGCTAGCTTTAAAAAAATTGTCAGGCTAATACCATGAAGATAGTTCCTTATTATGATTCACATATCTATAAATATTAAAGTTAGAGTCTTCATTAAAGTGGAAAACAGTGAAAACACATCCTACATCAAAGCCATATGGATAATACCCTTGCTTCATATTGTATCACCAGCATGAAGTTCTAGCTACAGGGATGGAGTCACTGGCCATGATTGCAGAGAACTGTTTTCATAAAGACAGAATTAGAAAAACTTTGCTTCTCACACACCCCAGAGTGTTCATGGGACACACTTGTCTAGCAGTAGTATAGGTGGAGACCCCAAAGTATACCTGGGATACATGTATAGCCGTGGTGTAAAGTGGAGGACATGAGCACACCCAATGGGATTTCTCAAGGATAACTAGTTTCCCTCTCATTTTCACCAATAGTTAAGTAACCTGACTGAGATCCATGATCAGATCAGTGGCATGGCCCGCTGTCCCTACAGTCCCCAGCACAATTCTACAGCTCTGCTCACAGCCAGTGGAGAGCTCTATGCTGCAACAGCCATGGACTTCCCAGGGCGAGATCCAGCCATATACAGAAGTCTGGGCACTTTACCTCCTCTTCGAACTGCACAGTACAACTCCAAATGGCTCAATGGTAAGTCATTCATTCACCCTAGCCTCCTGTTGCTGTGTTTATAATACCTGGCTAGTTGTTGCTTGAAAATACAGCAGAACAAAATCTTCATCTTCAAGGTATAACATATTTAGTTGTGATAATTTGCAGTATATTCTTTAGTATTAGGAGGAATGATATTTCCAACACCATAAGCCTCAATAATAGACCTAGATTGTCAGCTGATGCTGACAAGACCTTTCATGGGTGTTAAGCTGTTTCTTCCTATGTTGTTTGAAATAATAGGAAATCGAATGCTATGTCATAGACACATGTAGGCTCATATGTATTCTTTCTTAATGTCTACTTAATATATTTTGAACGAGAAATTTTTTTGATATTTTCAAACAGTATAAAGATTCCATTTGCCTACAAGTAACTCCAAATAACTGACAATTAAAAAAATGTCATCAATGTATGTATCTATCACTTTGGGGCAAGCATCTTCAGGATTTAATTCAATGACTTGAGAGTTCATCAGAACGCAAGTCTTGTCACTTTAAATTCTGCCAACCACAGCCTGACAATTGATCATCAAAGCAGCTTAGCTCAGCTCATGGATGCATCATCACTATAACTTCAGACTTATTTCCAGATGTGGCAGTATCCCCTAGAAGAAGTACCACACTTGCGTCTATTTCTCTTTTAAGAAACTGGAACCTAATAGAAAGTACCAGTTAATTCAAGCAAGAAACAAATAACCTGTTAAGTAAACAGCCAGAGAATGGAGAGAGGCAGGTGCACAGATGTGAGTTACTGTATGAAAGTCCTGTGTGCCAGCAAAAACCATCCTGGGGTGTGTGTGTGTGTGTGTGTGTGTGTGTGTGTGTGTGTGTGTGTGTCCATACTCAAGAGGGTGGTGTCTACCACACTGTGTAACTCATCACGTCAGCATTTATTTGACAGTTTGCACAAAGGTGTAATCTTGACTTTGCTAGTATAATACTTGTCTTGCTCTTTCAAGATCTGTAAGGATTTAGTGACCTTATTCCCATCACAAATTATATATGTAGATAAGAGTCCCTCTCCCTCATTGATTCTGCTTGTGTGTTCAGATAACTCCTTGTTATGGGAAAGGTATTGTCTTTGTGAAGGTTGTTTAGTGTCATTTGTGATCTCTGCCCATTAGAGCCTAGTAATTCTTCCCCTCTCTGTAAGTTATAAAATAAAAATAAATACATTATCAAGTATTGCCCAGGGGGAAGTTGTCTCCTTTTGAGAACTATTGGCTTTTACCTAGGAATATTTAATATCCATTTGTCTGTGTGTATCTATGTATCTATTATCTACCAGTCATCTATCCATCCATCATCTTTACATCATCCGTCATCTGCCTGCCATTTATCTCTCACAAGTAATAGCTGAATAATACAGTCAAGCTGAGCATCATAGTTTGTCTTTAGAACACCCTCATCGGAAAGCTGTGCCACCATCACTGTGCATCTAGTAGCTTGGCTGACTCAATTGTTTCCAAAGGGCAACGTGAATGGTTTTCTGAACTGAAGCAGTAACTAGACTTCCCTTGTTAACACCTCTTCTTTTAACTCATTTCAACTTAACCTACCTACTCCTTGTGGACAGTCCTCTATCGTCCCTGAAGCCTTTATTGGGGTATCTTAAAGTTGCTTTCCTATGTATGGGCAATTGTCACTAGCTGAACAATGTATAGAGTTGAAAATCAACTAACTTTCTTCTACTGCCCAGCTACTTTGATTTGAGTCTTTCTTCAAATATCCCCTTCTCCATGGAACGTCATCCTGATCATGTAATTTAGAATTGTAGCCTTTGCTCTCTAGCCCTCATGCCTCTTTACTATGTCCAGGTTTGACCCTTTGCCATTATAATATTTTACAATTTTCCTCCCATCTTTCAACAAAGCGGCATTCACCAATAATTGAAATTAATCTCTCTCTCTTGTGTACTCGTTTATTTTATACTTTCAGAGGTATGTAGTAAGTGTTTGGTTGATGATATTTGGATAAATGAATTAATGGATGACATATTCTATGTTCAAGAAATCACAGATTAAAATCTTATTCCACTTCTTTCCATGTGAAATGTCTGGAAGATGACTGAGTCCTGAAGGTGGGGCCCTCATGAAGGTATTAGTGCCCTCTTAAAAGAGGCTACAATGCAGAGAGCTGCCTCTTCCATCACGTGAGATATGTGAACTTGGAAGTAAGCCTTCATCCATATGAAGTATGCTGGTACCTTGACTGGTAGTGTATAGATCCAGACCTTTGGGAAACAAATTTCTGTTCTTTGTAATAAGCCCCTTGGTGTTTTGCCATAGCAACATGAACAGAGTGGAAAAATAAATAAAAAGGATAATTGACTCTTTTGTTTCTCTCATTAGTTTGTGAATTTCTTGAGGGCAAGGGTTAGGTAGGAGTCATCTCTGTGGGCTTGGTACCTTAGGCTTAGTCGGTGCTTGTTAAATGAGTAGGAGATAAGAACATTTCATGAATTGAAGGATGAATGGTGTTATTACATAAGGCAAAATAATGCAGTTTGCAGCCTAGAATCATAAAGAAAACAAAAAACTCAAAATGAAACAACAGCAACCAAAACAAGAATAGTCTGTTTCAAAGAGACTCAGATACAAACATTTGAAGATGTTCCTCTTCACCCCCTTCCCATCTGCCCCCACCTCAGTCATTACATACTCGTTTATCAAAGCCAGCGTAATCGGCTGAATGACAATATGCAGGCACCTGGAACATTCAACTGTGGGTTTGATAGTGAACATAATTTTCAAAACCAGATTTGTTCCCTCTGTGCCAAAATTACTCTTAAAACAAATTTATGTGTTTAGAGACATTTCTTAACAGCTTTAATACATTAAAATATTAATCATTACTAACCCTTATTAAATGATTACTGTAAGGCAGGGCAATAAATGTTTAATAGCCAAAGCTTAAAATAGAAGCTATAAAACTTGCCTTCATGAAAGTGACTGTCAAGTTGGGGAAACAGTAAACCTATGAAAAAGAAGAGGCGAGAGTGTGTCCCAAAGAATACCATGTAGTTGTGTTTGGAAACTCAGGTGATTGTATGTTTGCTATCTCTGAGTGGGCTTTGAAAAGTCACCATGAAGCTAGTGTGGATGTTAGTGTATTAACACTCAGGGACTTGCTAGTTTTCCTCCTCTGAGGAACCATTTGCCTGCCCCACTCGCTGGACATGCAAATTCCTGAGCTTCTCCGCCTGATTACCTCCAGAGGACTCAATTGAGATCCACAAACATCTTCATGGTAAAAGTATCATGTTCTGTGAGGCATCATGTTTCTAGTCCAGAAAACTTTTTGAGTGTCTGTCTTGAACCCTCCTGGTTTGGTGTAGATTTGTGATGCTCACCAAGACTTTTGTAGACCCACTGGAGACATTAAAAATAGTAATTAAATTTTAATAATTAGAGATAATTTTCTTGGAGGAAGAAGATCTCTGTACATATGTCAAGGAGCAATAGTGTAGCTAGAGTTTTCCTGCCTGGCCCACAGTCAGGCTAAATCTCTTTCACCTGCCAGTCCCACAGCCGCTCAGACCCAACTAAGTAAACACAGAGACTTATATTGCTTACAAACTGTATGGCCGTGGCAGGCTTCTTGCTAACTGTCCTTTTATCTTAAATGAATCCATTTCTGTAAATCTATACCTTGCCACATGGCTGGTGGCTTACCGGCATCTTTACATGCTGCTTGTCCTGGTGGTGGCTGGCAGTCAGTGAGTCCCTCTGCCTTCCTGTTCTTTTAATTCTCTCTGTTAGCCCCGCCTATACTTCCTGCCTAGCCACTGCCAATCAGTGTTTTATTAGCAACACATTTGCCATACAGAACATCCCACAGCACAATAGTTTCTGCCTACCCCTGAAAAGGATTGGTGCCTGCCCTGTAAGGTCTGTGCTAGCTCCTGGTAGCCAGTGTGACTAGACTGGGCTCTATTCTGGGAACAAAGAGGGCCTGCCTTGTAGTGTCTATACAGGGAGCTGTTCTAGTGAGGAAAATACCTTGGCCTTCTAGGTTGGCACCACTGGCTGGCTGCAGCTAACAAATTCCAAATAAGAGCAGAGTATAGAAACCAAGGAACACAAGACAAAGAGGATTTGGTGGGTAAAATTAAATGAAAAACCCAAGTTATTGTCAAGAGAAAGAAAAACACTGTAAGACAAAAATAAAAACAGATTCCATAGTCACCTATATAGTTGTTAATACATGCCTGGGGCAATGTTTAAAAGGGACCTTGCTGTGTACAGAGCTCTCTCTTTAGCCATATGGCTCCTGAACCTTACACTGGGGAGGGCACCATGACAGGGTCTCAACATGTACCACATATGTGACACACAACAGTACAATGACTTTTTTCTAATGTTCATGCCTAATCTTGTTCATCAGAATGATGTATCAAGATGAATGTGCTGTGCAGAATCCATTTATTTTGGAAATCCTTGCAAATTGTATATGATTATCCTGATAATGTACAAAAATATCTTAATAATTCTCTTTCTGCACAATCTGCCTGTTGGTGCACCTGCTGCAGACTTGTTACCATACAAGGTACATGAGAAAATCCCAAAGGCGGGGTAGAACACTCCAGTTAGAAAGGACACCCCACATCTATTTCATCAGCAGTCTTCTGCAAAGGACACCCTGTCCCTCAGTGTCCAGATGACACCTGAACCACACCCAATGACAACCTAGGATTTGAAAACAGATCCCACCTAATATCCTATACCCCATACCTACCACATCAAACCAACCTTCTTCGTTTTTAGACTACACATTAGGAAATACTAGCATCATATGTGGGCTCCTCCTTTCCGGTGATACATTTATCTTCATGCAAAACTGCCATGAAAGAGGGCCATATGTACTTTGAGAAAAGGTTGAGAATTTTCTTCATTGCTGAATCATTGCAAAAAAAAAAGATATAATGAACTGAAATTACCCAACCAAAGAAGACAAGCTGGCAGGATAATTTAACACAGCCCTTTATGGGATGTAAGAAATCAATTTGATACTGCTTTTTGAAAATAATATGACATTAACTGAGCACTGAGTGTCTGAAAGCTGAGGAGCCTCAGAGTCCTTGCCTGTCTCGGGAGTTTCTGTACTTGCCAACAAGTCACTTAGAACCTGTGGGTTTTGATTTGCACATCTCAAAGGAGAATGGGTGATATATTTCAGTAAGGGCACAAACAGTGTGTGCTGATTTACATGGAGCTGCACATTAAAATCCGCACTGGTAGAAAGAGAGGTCTCTCCAGAGAACAAATGTAGACATTTACTAGCACTGATGTGAATTAGAGAAATGTTATGTGCTCATTGTCTCTCAATCTAGCAGCTTCCTTGTGAGCGTCTCCCATTCCTCCCCCGCTGGTTGTAAATACTGCTTCCTTTCTGTCTGCTGAGCAGCCTGCTTGGGACCATCTTCTTGATCCAAATCATACTGTTATCTCTCTCTCTAAGATGCATAGTTCTGAGAGTTGAAGGAAATTGTCTTTGTCATTCTGCTAAGCATTTTGTTTTCCCTAGTGGATGGCTTCTTGCGTTAGTTCACTCATCGCTACACATTAGACAGCTGAACCTCTATGGTTTTGATCTTTGTTTTTGTTTGTGCTTTTCCTTGGACCCAGCCAAATCAAGAGACAAAGATAGAGCCATCATATGGTATTACTTATTCTGTTGTAGCTTGACGGAAAGAAATTTGATAAAAGCGAACAATGTTGCAGCAGAGATCATCTTTCAAATGAATTTCATGTGTTTTACTTTGGGATATATATATATATATATATATATATATATATGCATTCCAATATTTCCCATTTTCTTTTAATTCAACTGAGCATTCCAATTAAAAATCTTGTAAGTATTGATCGTGGAGATTAAGTTATCAGCTGTTAAAAAATTGAATCCAAAAAGAAAAAAAATCAGAAAAAAAATGAGCATTGCAAATAGGAATTTTCAATTTTAAGTGTTTAGAAATATTCATGAAATTGGTCTAGCTAATGAACCTGAAAACACGTGGCTTGGGGAAGGTGATAAGGGTGGTGGTGAAGCCACCGGAAGCTATGTGCCTGGACTCAAGATAGATGCACAGCGGAAGCTATGTGCCTGGACTGAAGGTAGATGCACAGCGGAAGCTATGTGCCTGGACTGCAGGTAGATGCACAGTGGACCCCTCTGCCCTGGTTGCTTTGAGAGGGAATGTCTAAGCAAATACCCAGATACTGGGCTCCTGTCAGCATCAAGAAGGGGAAGTCTAGGAGGGAGCAGCTGTTCTCCAGCTGGCTGGACACAGGTGTGAAGGAGTCTTCCTTAGTGAGAGGGCAGCACAGGCTGGAAGTCATTCCAGGAATCAGCAAACCCATGCAAACAATGTATTTCAGCGCGTCACATTCCCCACCACGGGGAGAGAAAAGTCACTTGAACCAGTGTTTCAGCTCTCCTCTGACTTGCATCCTGAGACTGAGTTCCTGAGGTGGCAATGGTCACATGACTATATAGGATAACCAGGGATATGCTTACGCTGGGCTTCCACACCTCACTGACAGCTCACATTCCACAGGAATCTGAATATTCCCTCATGAACCTAAAGACCCAACTCTCCATTATGGATTATTAGTCTGTCCAGGTTTTCTGTCCCAAACCTTCGGTCCTGATACAGGCTCCATTCCAATTCTATCTCCCCTCACTGTCCTTTCTCAAGCTGCTCCCTTCAGGTGTGCAAATTTACCCTGCTCTTTGTGGCTTTTTCTGACTTCACACCTGCTCTTCCACTACCTCCCTCTGGCTAATCCTTGAGTTCCTAGTGCTGTATTGATATTTAGGGTCCTAGTCATCACTGCAATTGCAATCACTCACTGCGCTCTGTCTTGTTTTTTTTTTTTGGCACTATTCCAGGAAACATGCAGTGTCTCTTTACAAAGGATCCCAGAATTACCCAGACTAGTATAGGAGCTGTTCAGCAAGATGGTCTGAGAGGCACGCTACAGCTGGCATTGAAGGATCCATGTATAGCACAGTCCCTGCCGCCATATTGCCCCAGACTAATTAGAAGCAGCAGGGTCCAATTTCATAAGCAGAATGGATGCTTCATGTGTAAGGCTGTCAAGTAAATAAAAAAGATCTGTTTACTGATGTATGTGTTTATTCAGTCTACATAATGAAACAGTTATAATTTCTGTCCTGCGTTTTGATTATTGCCAACCAAGTACTTGGCACTTGGCATACATTCCCTTTGAATCTTACAATGATACTTCAAGTGGGATATCATTATTGCCATTTTAAATCACAGATAATAATGGTTAACTAAGTTGAATAAAAGTTCATACAGCCAGTAGATGGAAGTATTGAGCTGTGTATACATATACCTCAGTACTGCATGTATGTGACACACATACACCTACATGTACACATACACACACATGTGTGTCATCTATGGATGATCTATCTATGATTTAGTTGAGATTTAGGGCTCTATCCCCAGTGATGCCAACTCTACTTTAGGCAAGCATTTTGCTAAGTGTTATTTTTGCTTACAAGTGATTGTTTTCATGGATTTTGATTCTAGTAATAATTTTGTAAACTTGAAAAATTAGAATTCTTTCATGCCTTTAATATCTATTCTCATTGATTCTATGTCAGTAGCTACTGGTGTAGCAATCCTCAGATTATGCCATTTGGGAATACTATATTCCCATGTGAGTGCTTTGGGGATTAAAGAAGGAAGTAGAGATGAGGAGACTTCCTGCAGATAGTTACTGTTTGATTTTACATGGCCAGACTCATCTCTGATGCTTGTTGCTCTGCATTCTCTCATCACTCCCGTGTGTTTATATTGAGAGTCTCTTCTTGGTGCAGTCATCACTCTGTAAGATGTAACACTATTCTTATATCATGATAGCTAAACTTCTTCATTTATCTGACATATGTTGCATAATATTCTGGAATCTATAGTTCAATGTTTTAAAAATACGAAAAAGTCAACTTCTCCATTCACACATGTATAGACATGCTCAGATAGAAACATGTTTCTTTCTATTATAAATTAGTCAGCAGAAAAGCTTCTATTCATCTGTAGCTCTGATAGTAATGATGTAAAAACGATCTCTCAGCTTGCTCTTTCCAATTTTCCATCATAGATAAGACAGCAATGCTCGATTTATGGCTTATTTGGGTTCCTTCAAGAATAATACATACTAGTTTGCAGCGAATTGCATTTTAACAAGAGACAAGGGTCAAATAATAGGAGAAAAACAATGTGCATCTTGTGATTCTACCTGGTGAGATTGGTGTCCTCTTCTTCCAGATCTATATCTATAAACACAAAAGATACTTGGCTGCCTATTTGATCATTATTTCAGTGTTTCCACTGTGTTTGAGAAAGGAACAGGATGATGGGTGAACTTCAAAAGACCTGCTTTCTAAGAAATAGAGCTTCCTAATTTAGCAGCTGGTCACAGAATCAGGGACCCATCATCATCCTGAGGGTCACTGTAGGGCAGCAGGACATGTTTCCAAATGGACTCAGTTCCCATGCCAGACGACCTGCAGTGTAGTAAACTAGAGATCAACAGATACTACAAGCTCAACACAAGTTCTGTTTTCTCAAATAAGAAAGGAAGGTGCATTTGAGCATTTTTATTGATATGCATCACTGCCATTCAGGCTTGGATATACTAGTAAAGGCTTTATGTGGAAGGAGGAAACTGTGGGCCTTTGCTTACCTTACCTATGGGGAAACTGCATAAGACATAGTGGACCGTGTGCTAGAAGAGCACCCAATGGCCAGTTGTAGATGTCCCTTTGAAACCTGCGGCCCTGGAGCTGCTTACATGCTCCCAACAGCATTCTTGTTCATTAAGCCCCTGAACAGCTGACCTCTTCTTCCCCCTGTGCCTTCTTCCTTTTTCATCCATAGTGTTCCTGAAAGCTGACAGGTAGTGGTTCCTCTAGCCAATTAACCTTCTTTTCTAGTCCATTCTAGATCCTCTTCAGCTTGTGCTCAAGTAAACCTACTTAGCACTACCAACCAAAGGTTTGACTCTTCATGCAAGCGCACTGACCAAAAATCCAATCCTGTTATCTACTTTGTGTGTGTGTCTGTGTGTGTGTGTGTGTGTTTACACTATGTGTGTAGTGTATGTGCATATGCCTATGGAGATATACAGGTCTGTATTTGAGCATGTGGAGGCCACAGAAATATCTGGAATGTCTTACTCTCTTGATCTCCACCTTGGTATTTGAAACAGGGTCTATTCCTGAACTGCAACTCAACATCTTGTTTAGGCAGGCTGACCAGTGTGCTTCTGGGACCCACTTGCCCATTCCCTCAAATGCACACACAGCCATATCTGACTGTTTCATGGGTGCTTAGGATTCGAACTCCAGTCCTCTTCTTTCATAGTAAGTGTTCTTACCCACTGAGATATCTCCTCAGCCCCCAATCCGAACTGATAGAATAAAATGCTCTATTTTTGAACAGTGTTTCTTTTTCACTCCTTTGTTTCTGTCAATGAAATGCACAGGCTCGAAGGTTGGGCATTCTGATTTGGGCTTCCTCAACTCTCACCATCCCCAACGATGCTTTATGAGCTTGGCTGAGCCGTTAAACCTTTTAGTATCCTTCACTATGAAGTAGCATCTTGACACCCACCCATCTCTTTGGTCCTTCTGAGTTTAGTGGCACAGACACAGCTTAGCTCAAGAACTAGTTCCGTAAATTGTAGCTATTTTTATTATTAACTCAATGGAGGAGAAACAAGATGGAACCTTTCCTCTGTGGTTGCTCTCCTACTCCACAGTTCTTATGGACTAGAGGTTTATAGCACACGTTTTTTCACACATTCAACCCATAGTAACAGCAGAAGTCACTGTTTGTGAGGGTATTTGATAAATCTCGGTGAAGTCTGCTGTACACTTTCCAGTTGAGTACTGTTAACCTTAGCCCCAGGAAGGACACATCCTGATCTAGTGTTGTCTGTATTTTATCAAGTTAGTTTTTTTCAAGTTTATTTTTTAATTTTCATTTTATTTTTAATTATATACATATATGTGTGGATATACACATGTGAGTGCATTGGTAATAGAGTCCAGAAGAGGGTAATGTGTCCCCTGGGGCTGGAGTTACTGAGAGTTGTGAGCTTTGTGATGTGGATACCGGAAGCCTAACTTGTATTCTCTGGAAGAGCAGAATACTGGCCATCTCTCCAGCCTGTGTCTCCTCCAGTTCCCACAGGGTTTATTGTTGTTGGTCATGATGGTGGTGGTGGTGGTGGTGGTGGTGGATGGTTTGGGGTTTAGCTCTCAAATTATAATCTGGCCATTTGAACCTGGGTACAGGATATATTCTGAGATGAGTTAGAAGCCTTTTCTGTGAAGCTGTGCATGCATGCAGGTGACTCTCTAACCACTAAAGATAGTTTGCCGTTGGTCCCTGTCTTTCATTTGGGTGTTTGCTTCTGCAATGCTTCTCTCTTGGAGATTCCTAGTTGGCATCACTTAGAAAAATCCCTCAATATTTTATTTGTGTTTTGTGCAGACTCTTGACTTAATGAGTGTCTCTCCAGGATCCTAAAGTGTACAGTAACTGTGCATACATCTCTTACCCATGTCATATGCTTTACTGCAGTTTGGTTTGTTTATTTCTAATGTATCTGTTTTAGGTTAAAGCAGCAGTGACCTAGAAAACAAATGCTTGGTAGCATATAAATTAAAATCATTTCTTGTCAAGATTTCTGTGTATCCTTTGATTTACTTAATTAGCATAAGTGATCTAAAGAAAGCTAAAGGGAAAAGCAGAATAGATATGCTATTTATTATATTTATTTATTTTTAAAACATAGTTTTATTAAGACTTTTAATGAGAGAGAGATGATTGAAAATTGGTGACAGTTTTGCTGGACATGCTAAAAGTAGGGTCAGCATTGATGTTATGTCCTGACAATCCCAGCTCCTAGATGAGCTGTTTTGTGTCCTATTAACATTGAGGGCTTATCTTGCTGGCAGGACTGTTCTCGGCCCTCCTGTCAATAGAAGGCAAACTGGTGCAATCAATCAGATATTGTCAAGTACAAGGCCAGGTAAATGGCCCCACAACAGAGCAATTGTCTCTAAAAGTGAATCCTTGGTATATATAGCTGCTATGTCTTTCTATTAATTTTGAACATCAAAGGTTATTGCCATAATTATCCTAATTACACCATAAAATTCTGATGTTTACTGAATGAATTGAGTTGCCTTGGAAATAAATGAAGGAGTGAGAGGTGGAACTGGTTATTGGAGTTTTTAAAGAAAAGAATTAGGGCATGTAAGTGTGTGAAAACCTAGCATCTCCATTATTAGGCTCAATCTCAAATTAAGAAGATAACACTTTAAACACTATTTGTAAAATTCTCATTCCCAAATTCCTAATAAGCTTGATGGTTAAATAAAGGCTTCCCCTTTAATTTAGCATTTCTAAATTCCTATATTTCAGCTGATTGTGAGACCATAAAGCGTCCAGACTCTGTTTCAACACTCATTTTCCCTCTCTCTTGATTCCCTTGGTGACCTAGAAATCAGAAAACAAGGCTTGATTGTCACAGTTGCAGGGTCACCATAGTAACAGCGGATGCTAAAGCTAATTCAGGGTATCAACCTTGCTGCATGAGGTTTTGATTTGGTTTTTGCCATCAAAAATCATTTTAAGGACCTTAGTGAAAGCATATAAATTATGTCCAGTAATATGCAAGTGTGCATGAGTTCCATTGTTATGCATTATTAGAGCCCAATATTCCCCAACACATTCAGTCCTCCATACCGTATTGTCTTCCTCTTTCTTCAGTTTAAGAAAGGATTTTCAAACAGTAGAGCACTCACTGATCTGTGAACCTATGCTATTCATTTGTTTGTTTTGTTTTGTTTCATGTTTTTAATTTTTTTTGTTTCATTTTTAAGTTTCTAATACAATTAGATCATTTCCCCCTTTCCTTTCCTCCCTGCAAACCCTCCCGTACACTCCTCCCTGCTCTCTTTCAAATCCATGGCCTCTTTTGTCATTAA
>CABHPQ010163315.1:351-36177 GCA_902168405.1 Peromyscus aztecus | reverse complement strand
AAAAAAAATGTATTTCATGTATATGGTTGTTTTGTCTTAATGTATTTCTGGGTACCAAGTGCATACCTGGTGCCCTTGGAGGCCAGAAGAGGACATCATATCCTCTGGGACTGGAGTTACATATGATAGTGAGCTGCCATGTGGGTGCTTGGATTTGAACCCAGATCCTCTGAAAGAGCAGCTAATGCTCTTAAAAGGATAGGTTGGGCATTGTGGAACACTGCTTTGATCCCAGTACTCAAGAGACAGAGGCAGGTGGATCTCTACGTGTTTAAAGCTAGACTGTTTAAACCCTGTCTAAAACCAAACAAAACAACAAAACACTTCTGTCTGGGCTGGGAAGATCCCTTGGCCTCATGATAAAAGACAAGGACAGCCTGGAGCAAGTTGTCCTCTGACCTTCACAGCACTGTGGTAGGTTCATACCTGTACTCACATTTATATGACGTACGCAGACATCCAGACACAAATAATAAAAAAGTTTTTGTTACTAGTAGTATTTTAAATGTTTGTTTTACGTATGTGAGGGTTTTGCTTGCATGTATGTCTGTGCACAGCATGTGTGCCTGGTGCCTCTGGAGACCAGAGGGGGTCAGACCTTTGGAACTGGAGTTAGAGATGTTTGTGAGCTGCTATATGGATGCTAGGAATCTAACCAGGTCCTCTGGAAGAGCAACTAGTGCTCTTAACTACTGAGCCATATTTTAGCTCCTTGGTTTTTATTGTTTAAGACAGGGTCCTACTATGTAGGCTAGGCTGTTCTTGACATTGCAAAGATGTGACTGCTTCTGCCTCCTGAGTGCTAGGATAGAAAGTGTACATCACTACGGCTGGCATGGAAATTGAAAGCTATTTTCTGAGCTGGACATAGTATATAACTAGTCACAGCTGTCCAGGAGGCTAGGGCAGGAGGATTGTTGGGGCCTAAGTCTTCAAGGCCAACAAAATGGATAACATAGTAAGACCCAGTCTCTTAGGAAAATAAGTTAGAAAACTGTGTGTGTATGAATGAGTACATTTGAGACATGGTCTTCCTCTGTAGCTCAGGCTGGCCTTGAATTTACAAGCCTCCTCCCCTCAGTCTCTCCAGTGCTGGCATTGAAGATGTGGGCAACCATCTAGCTTTCTTTATGTTTTGGAGTAAATGAAATTAAAAATATTTTGGCAGTTCCTAAGTGAAGCACAAGGCTTCTTTGTAAGAGAATTGTGGAAGGTCTTGATATCAGAGTGTCTAATGATGTTTTCTGCTTTACGTTTTAGAGTCGGAAAAGCTGAGTAAGATGAGTTCCCTCTTGGAACGGCTCCATGCAAAATTTAACCAAAATAGACCTTGGAGTGAAACCATTAAGCTTGTTCGTCAAGTCATGGTGAGAATTGTGACTAAATGGGTAAAATACTAAGAGAATTGTTTAATAAACTAGCCTTTTTGTGTCTAATTGTTACTAGTTACAATGCTGTATCCTCACTTACTCATAGAACAGCTGAATCCATGGTGGGTATTGATTTCAGGGGCCAGTTTAGGAAGGAAGTGGCTTGAATTCCCATATCTACAGGGGATTCGTTCTAGGACTCCTCACAGATCCTAAAATCCATGAGTCCTTAAATTCCTTGTTTTAAAAGGCATTGTCAGCCAGGCGTGGTGGCACATTTTTTTATCTCAGCACTTGGTTGCAGAGGCAGGCAAATGTCTGTGAGTTTGAGGCCACCCTGGTCAACAGTGAGTTCCAGGACAGCCAGGGCTCACAGAGAAACCCTGTCTTAATAACCCCAAAAAAGACAAAAAGACAAAAAAACTAAAAAAAAGACATTGTCCTTGCACACTATAAACATTCTCTTGAACACTTTAAGCAAATCTCTATATTACTTACAATAGTTAAAACAGTACAAATAACATGTAAATATTTGTTATGCTGTGGTGTTCATTGTCAGTATAGAGAAATATTTTTTCTAGTTCAGAAGCAGAATCTTATGTATCTCTCTCTGGCCTTGAACTTGCTTTGGTAAGGCATGTGCCCAAACTGGCATTGAACTTGTTCTGTAGCTCAGGCAGGCTTTGCACACAAATCTTCTTGCTTCAGCTTCCCAAGTAACCTGTATCATGGTCCTTTTGAGTCAGGGTCTTCTATGTGGCTTAGGTTGGTCTTGGACTTGGTGTATAGCTGCGGCGGTCCTGCCTTTGCTTCCCAGGTGCTGAGAGTACAGTGAAGTACCACCCGTGCGCTATTCACGGTTTCTTTGATCTGTCTGAAATAGGATCTCATTTTTTTTTTTTTTTTTTGTGGGTTTTTTGATTTTTTTAACTTTTTTTTTTTTTAAATATTTATTTATTTATTATGTATACAGCATGTATGACCAGAAGAGGGCACCAGACCTTATTACAGATGGTTGTAAGCCACCATGTGGTTGCTGGGAATTGAACTCAGGACCTCTGGAAGAGCAGTCAGTGCTCTTAACCTCTAAGCCATTTCTCCAGCCCGATTTTCTTAACTCTTGTTTGGTACCCATTCACTGTTAATGTTTTTCCCTATGATATTATAACTTCCCTCTGAGTCATAAGCAGTGTAGTGATACTTGAAATACCTAAGTGGAAGGCGGGGCACTGGGAAAGTATGGTAGCTGTGTGCTACATGTTCATTAGTATTACTTAGTGATAGAGAACAGTGATTGGTTTTGGGATTGTTTCACTTATGTTTTAACTATTCTGTATATAAATTAGGCTTTAATGAGACTACTCTCTCCTCCCCAACAAAGTTCACTTTAGTTCCAGGTAAGGCTAGTTATTACCGTTAATCTGACCAATCATCTAGTGGAAGAACTAAGTTCATTAGTAAAGAACTGTATTTTAGAGGTAAGGGGTGTAATTAATTCAGTGGTAGAACATTTGCCTAGTATGGATGATGAGGTACATAGTTCATTTCACTAGCAACAGAGGATAAATGAACCGAAACCAAACCCCTATATTTCAGACTTGATTGCAGTACTTTACCAGTGTGACTTTGAGTAAATTATATAATCTCTGTGAATTTCTGTTTTCTCATGGAAGCATATAATGCTGGTTTGCTATTCCAAGTATTTGTTTCTTGTTTTGATTTTGTATGTGTGTGTGTTTTGTCTATATGTATATCTGGGCCAGAAGAGGGCATCAGATCCCCTGGTACTCGAGTTACAGATAGTTGTGAGTCACCATATTGGGTGCTGGGAATCAAATCTGGATCCTCTGTAAGAGCAGCCAGTTCTCTTAACTGTTGAGCCATCTCTCCAAGCTCCTGGTTTGCTTTTCCATGTGATTTTGTTGTAAGGATCATACCAGCTAGCACACAGGTGAGGGGGACCTTGAAATGACCTTTAGCCCACATCCTCCTTCCACCTCTGAGTGTTGAGATTATAGGCAAAGTCCACCATGACCAGTTACTGCCTTGCTGGAGATTGAAGCCAGGGCTTTGTGCATGCTGGGTCATTGCTCTCCCGGCTAAGCTATAGCTCCATCCTGGTAAAAAGGTTTTTGAAACTATGAATTTTATAAATGAATGCATGTACATCCTCATTTAGTTTGCATGCAAAAAAAGTACTTTTTTTTTTTTTTGGAGACAGAGTTTCTCTGTGTAACAGCTCTGGTTATTTTGGAACTCCCTTTGTCCACTAGATTGGCCTTAAACTCACAAAGATCTGCCTGCCTTTGCCTCCTTGTATCGATAAATCCTCATAAACAAAATTTCAGTAATGCTTAGAAGTTCGTGGCCTCTGGAACCAAAGAACCAGATTGAATTGAACAGTGATATCAATGGGTAAAAGTTCTTGGTGTCATTTTGTTTTGAGCTGGGGTTTCTCTATAGCTCTGGCTATCCTGGAACTCACTGGTATTTATTTATTATGTATACAGTGTTCTGCCTGCACGTATCCCTGCAGGCCAGAAGAGGGCGCCAGATCTCATTACAGATGGTTGTGAGCCACCATGTGGTTGCTGAGAATTGAACTCAGGACCTCTGGAAGATCAGCCAGTGCCCTTAACCGCTGAGCCATCTCTCCAGCCCCTGAAATTCACTCTTTAGATCTGATTGGCCTCAAACTCCGGAGATCCACCTGCCTCTACCTCCCTAATGCTGGGATTAAAGGCGTGGGCCACCACCACCCAGCCAAAAAAATATTTTTTATTTCTTGCTTTTTTTCTTTTTGTTGTTCCACAATTTGCTCTTTGTCTCATATATTCCAAACTGGTCTCAACCGTATAATCTTCCTGCCTCTGCCTCCTGAGTGCTGGCATTACAATCATGTATCACTGTTCTATTAAATTAAAAAACAAAAAACAGACATTTATTAATCTTTAAGACAGAGTTTTACTATAGCCTGATGTGGGTTCTGGGAACTAAACTCAGGTCTTCTAGAGGGATTGCAAATACTGGTAAATACTGAGCCATCTCTCCAGCTCACCCCCTTCATTTAAAGAAAACGAGTTGGGGAGTTTGTTTATTTTTATTTTTTTAGATTTACTTATTTTATTTTATATGTATGAGTGTTTTGTCTTTGTATGTATGTGCACCATGTCTGTATCTCGTGGCCACAGAGTTCAGAAGAGGGCATCTGTTGGATCCCATGGAACTGGAGTTACAGATGGTTGTAAGTGGCCTTGAGGGTGACCGGAATCAAACTTGGGCCCTCTGCAAAAGCAACAAGTACTCTTATTTGCCGAGTCATCTCTCCAGCCCCTCCAGCCTTTTTTTTCAGACAGGGTCTATGTTGCTCTCAGTGGCCTGGAACTTGTTATATAGACCTGGCAGGCCTTGAAATCACAATGACTTGCCTGCCTCTGCCTCCCTAATGCTGGGATTAAGGTGTGTGCCACCATGCCTTATAGATTTATTTTTATTTTCATTTCTGAGTGTTTGCCCGTGTGTATGTAAGTACACCATGTGAATGTAGTCCCTGTGGAGGCTTAGAAGAGAGTGTTGGGAATACTGGTACCAGTTACAGGTTTTGAGCCACCACATGGGTGCTAGGAACTGAACCCTGGTCTTGGTCCAATTGCAAGTACAGCAAGTGCTTTTAATCACTGAACCATCTCTCTAGCCCCCCAGAAAGCTTATTTATTTTTATTTTATATACATTGGTGTTTTGTTTGTTAGTAGGTATGCTGGAATCAGATCCCCTGGAACTAGAGTTACAGACAGCTGTGAGCTGTCATGTGGGTGCTAGGAATTGAACCTGGGTCCTCTCAAAGAGCTGCCAGTGTTCTTAACTCCTAAACCATCTCTCCAGCCCCTTGTTTTGTTTTTTGACACAGGGTCTTAGTATATGGCCCTGGCAGTCTTGGAAACCTCCTGTGTAGACCCATCTGGCCTTAAACTCATAGAGATCCTCTTGGGATTAAAGGCATTTGTCACCACACCTGGTGATGATGTCACTTTGTAGGAGGTAGATCTCACTAATAACATTTAGGTTCTTAACAATTTTTTTCCTGAAAACTTAGCCTATATTAGATACTAGAATACATTTTTTTTTTTTACTATTACATATGAGTATGGATATATTCATCTATATGAACTTTTCTTCCTTTGGGTAGGTGGACAGGATAGCAGGTTGATGGTGTACACCTCTAATCTCAGTACGATGGCCATTCTAGGCTATAGGAGGAGTTCCAGACCCTAAAATACTTTGAGTTGTGATTGCCCAGTAGGTAAAGGGGCTTGCTGCCAAGAGTGATGGCTTGAATTTGGTACCCAGAACCCACGTGGTGGAAGGACAGAACCAACTCCTAGACATTGTACTCTGACCTCCACGTGTGTCCACACGACTGTTTGTCTCATACACACAGATAAATTAATGTTAGAAAATACATCCCCGGTTCTGGGCAGTGGTGGCCCACACCTTTAATCCCAGCACTTTAACCCCAGGAAGTCAGAGGCAGGTGGATCTCTGAGTTTGAGGCCAGCCTGGTCAACAGATTGAGTTCCAGGACCACCAAGGGTATATAGAGAAACCTTGTCTGAAAAACTACCAAAGAAAAGAAAAGAAAATACTCCCCTCCAAAAAGAGTTCTCAGAAGTGGAGGCTGGAGGATCAGAAGTTCAAGGTCATTCTTTGCTACATAGTAAGAAGCAAAGCCTGCCTGGGCTAGAAACTTTGTCTCAAAAGAAAAAGAATCTGTAGTCTATTTTCAGTTTGTAACGTTCCTACTAGGATAACGGTGTATTTATTTAACTGAAAGGTTGGTTTGGTTGATGTTTTTGCTTTAATCATTTTGTGATTTGATACAGGAGAAGAGGGTCGTAATGAGTTCTGGAGGGCATCAGCATTTGGTCAGCTGTTTGGAGACATTGCAGAAGGCTCTCAAAGGTTTGTACATACCTTTGAAATATGTTGATTTTACTAAAACTCACATAAAGGAGGATTTGAGGATTTGAGGGGATGACTAACTTCCAAACTTAAATAAAAATATAAATTAATTTTCTATATTGAATGTTGCTTTTATTTTCATTTATGGAGTTGAAATGAGCTTGTTTCTGAATTTTTTTTTTTTTTTTTTTTTTTTTTCTTTGATAAAGGGTTTCTCTGTGTAAGCTTTGCGCCTGTCCTGGATCTCACTCTGTAGACCAGGCTGGCCTCGAACTCACAGAACTCACAGAGATCCACCCGGCTCTGCCTCCCGAGTGCTGGGATTAAAGGTGTGCGTCACCACCGCCCGGCCTTAACTTTATTTTTAACATTAAATAATAATGATTGGCTGGTATATACAAAGCCATCTGTACTGGGGCCAGGGATGAATAATAATATATCCATGCTACCTTTTTGTTTTACTTTTTAATTTGTTTAGATTTATTTATTGTATGTGTGAATGTTTTATCCTCTTGTATGTATGTACCATGTGACTACGGTGCCAATGGGTCAGAAGAGGGCATCAGATCCCCAGGAACTGGTATTCCAGATGGTTGAGAACCATCATGTGGGTGCTGGGAACTGAACCTGGGTCTTCTGCAAGAGCAACAAGTGCTCTTAACTGCTGAGTCATCTCTCCAGCCACTCCCCACTCCCTTTTTAGCCGTGGTTGCATGTAATCCAGGCAGGTTGAAAAGTCTTTATGTAGCCAAAGATGACCTTGAACTCCTGATCACCTTTGCTTCTACCTCCTAAGTGTTGACACTATAGGCTTGTACCATAATGCCTGACCTCCATTGCACCTTTGATTATTCATTCATCTGTTTATAGACACTTGGATTGATTTCATCTTTATTTATTTTGTTTTGCGCTGGAAGTTAAAACTGGGACCTCACATATGCTAGGCAATCATTCGTACTGAGCTACAGCCTCTTGCTCTCCATCATTGATTTTTACGAATAATGCTGTGAGAATTATTTCTTTGTTGTTTGGGGGAGCTACCATTTGAACTAAGGTTAGTTCAGAGTATATGTATGCAAGTAAGCTGTCTGCAAGTACAGTGTGTCCTGAGCCAACCATTTGGGGTTTTGGTGATAGAAGTAGAATCTAAGACATCATGAATGCCGTGTGTTCTTAGTAGAAACTAAGAAACATCCTTGACTCTCTTTATGTTGGTTTTCATATTTATCTTCCTTATTCTAGCATTAATAGGTAGCCTAGCTTCATGAGTATTGCTAGGAGTAGAGGTACACCATGATGCCTGGCTTTGTATTACTTTCATATGGTTTCTGTAAGTTAAAGATACCTTGACCCAAATAAGGAGTAATAAAGGAGGGTGATGCTGGGCAGTGATTGCACAAGCCTTTAATCCCAGAACTCCCAGAGGCAGAGGCAGGTGGATCTCTGAGTTCAAGTCCAGCCTGGTCTACAAAGCGAGTTCAAGCGCTATACAGATAAACTCTGTCTTGAACCTCCCCCCCCCCCCCCAAAAAAAAAGGAGAACAAAGATGAGTAGCATTTCTGGGTTGGGTTTGTGGTAGTTGTTGTTGTTAAGGCAGAGTCTGATTGACCAGTCTGACTTGGAACTTATATAATGCAGTGCAGGGATGGGATAACAGATGTGTATCTTCATGCATGGTGTTCATGTTTGTCTATTTTGTGTGTTTGAGACTATATAGCTAAAGCTGGCCTTGATCTTGATCCTCCTCCCTCTGTCCCCCAAGTGTTAGTTATATTTGGTCTCATGTCTCATGATTTTTCTTTCATTCTTTTTTTGGTTTGGTTTTGTTTTTGTTTTTTTTTTTTTGGTTTTTCGAGACAGGGTTTCTCTGTGTAGTTTTGTGCCTTTCCTGGAGCTCACTTGGTAGCCCAGGCTGGCCTCGAACTCACAGAGATCCGCCTGGCTCTGCCTCCCGAGTGCTGGGATTAAAGGCGTGCGCCACCAACGCCCGGCTGGTTTTGTTTTTTTAAGATAGGGTTTCTCTGTGTCTCTTTGGCTGTAAATCAGGCTGGCCTCCTGAGTGCTGGGATTAAAGCCATGAGCCACTACCACCCGGATTAAGTAGATCTTAATATTGGTTACTTTCCATATTTGTGTTTAAAAATACTTAAGAAAAGCAATTTAAGGAAGGAAGGTTTGAATTTCTTTTTTTTTCCTTAGAGTTTAAGGGAAATGTTGTAGTCCCTCATGGTGGGGAAGGCATGGCAGCCCGCGTTAGGCAGCTGGGCACAATCCTCTACAATCGTACAGTGAGTGCTGGTGTTCAGCTCACTTTTCCCTTTGTCCTCTTCAGTCTAGGACTTCTCACAATAGGATTGTGCCACCTGTATTCAGAGTGGGTCTTAGCTCCTCAGTTAAACCTCTTTAGAAACACCTCTGAGCTGCAGAGATGGCTCAATGGTTAAGAGCACTGATTGTTCTTCTAGAAAATCTGAGTTGGATTCCCAGCACCCACATAGTAGCTCAAAACCATTTTTAACTCCAGTTCCAGGGGATCTGATGCCCTCTTCTGGACTCTGTGGCTACCCATATATATATTAAAAAAAAAAAAAAAAAGAAAAAAAAAAGAAACATTCTCAAAAACACACAGAGCCAGATGGTGGTGGCACACCCCTTTAATCCCATCACTGAGGAGGCAGAGGCAAATGGATCTTTGAGTTCAAGGCCAGCCTGATCTACAGAGTGAGTTCCAGGACAGCCAGGGCTACACAGAGAAACCCTGTCTCCAAAACCAAACAAAACCCAATGGATAGCAATATGTCTCTTTGGTACTTCCAAATCCAGTCCAGTTGACAATGAAGATTAAGTATCATAATCACTATGCTCTTATCACTTGTTTACCTTATCACCATATTACCATGTCCCCTGATTACTGGGTCACAGCTAAATGGTGCAGATCATACACATCTGCACGTCTGAACTACTGAATAATGTCTAAGGGTTTGGAAGGAGGACATACTTGTTGATTTGGAGTGTTCTTTAGGAACTCCTGTTCTCCTCCCCCGTCTTTTCACAGTGACGTCTTTGCCAGCAATGACTGACCGTTTGGAGTCCATAGCCAGACAGAATGGGTATGTAACCTAAGCTGTGGGCAGAAACGTTCAACGCAGTGCTCATTTTGGGTAGCATTATTATGTGTCTTCTATTAATTTTTGTTTTGATTTGTTCCTGCTAGACTGGGCTCTCATCTCAGTGCCAGTGGCACTGAATGTTACATCACGTCAGATATGTTCTATGTGGAAGTGCAGTTAGATCCTACAGGACAGCTTTGTGATGTAAAAGTGGCTCACCATGGGGAGAATCCTGTGGTATGTGTCGATATTTCACTGGAACCTATGGGGTTTACTTAGGAACATAATTAAAAATGAATTGTTGGGGGTCTGTATAGCTTGGCTTTTAGGTTTTTGTTTTGTTTTTGTGAGCTATTGTAGAGATGATGTGATGGGCTACATTGGTAATTTTAGGATAAAGTTTAGAGTGATTGGGTCCTCTGCCATCACCCAAGGGTTGATGAGTGGAAATAGGGACCCTTTTCATTTCAAATACCAAACTAGAGCTTGGGGTGAATGGGCAATAATTGCTCAAGACATAGAAACAGCCTTTCAATTCCTTTTAAAAGCGATTATAATCAAGACAGATAATATGAAAAATTCTGCAATAAAAATGGATGTAAAATGTGTATAATTAAGCAGTTTTATTTACATTCCAGGGATGATGTGAAGAGAGATCTTAATGTTTTAAACAAACTACTTTAAAAATAACTCCTTTATAAATGATTCCATATATTTGACTTTTCATATCCCACCCCAAATTCATGGTGCACATGTAGAAAGAAAAGGCTTTTTGATGGCAGTAAAGTACTTCCTGCGTAAGCATGAGGACCTGAGTTCAGACCTCAGCACCCGAGGGAAGGGTGTGGTTATCATCCCAGGGCTGGGGCTTCTGGGATTGAGACAGGCAGGTCCTGGAGGCTTGCTGGCCAGCTAGCCTCATGGAAACATCAAATTCCAGGGGAAGCTCCAGATCAGCAAGAGACCTTCTCTCAAAACATATGAAGGAGAGTGATAGAGGATGACAACGGATCTCTCTCTCTCTCTCTCTCTCTCTCTCTCTCTCTCTCTCTGTCTCTCTCTCTCTCTCTCTCTCTCTCTCTCTCTCACACACACACACACACACACACACACACACACACAGCTTTTGATATCTTGATGTAAGGGCTTTCTGTAGTTTTAATGTTTTTGTTTTAAAGTATATGTTATTAATAGAGAACTTTTTTTCAATCCTGTTAATTTAGTTTAATGCTATAACATAATTTCTTTGATTTCAGAGCTGTCCAGAGCTTGTACAGCAGTTAAGGTAAGCAGATAATATTGGTCTATTTTTTTTTGCACTGATAGATAATCTTGTTCTCTCTTTGGAGGGAGATGGATGGACAGAGTCTTGCTTTAGAGTTCAGTCCTCAACTTCCTGAATAGCTCAGCATAAGTGTCTATACTCTTGCTGTTCTTTATAGCTTGGGACTTACGGATTTTATTTTCTTGATGAGCATTTCTCAGTCTGTTCCTGTTTGTGTTTAGAATTGAGGTAATATGACTTTGTTGGTTTGTTTGAGATTTGGTCTCATGTAGCCAGGCTGACATCAGGACTCACTGTATCCTGGAGGATGATCTTCAACTCCTGATCCTTCTGCTGCTGCCTCCACCTCTTGTTTTGTTTTTTCATATTTTTTTTTTTGTTTGTTTGGTTTGGTTTGGTTTGGTTTTGCTTTTTTGTGACAGAGTTTCCCTGTGTAGCCGTGGCTGTCCTAGAAGTAATTCTGTAGACCAGACTGGCCTCAAACTCATAAAGATCCACCTGCCTCTGCCTCCCAAGTGCTGGGATCAAATGTGTGTGCCACCACCTCCTGGCCCTGCCTCTCCGTCTTAAATGTTAGGATTAGAGGCCTGTCCCACTGCTCCCAGTTCTTTCTTTTTAAGGTAGGGTCTCACCATGTAGCTGAGACTGGTCTTAAATTTACTGTATAGTCCAGGCTGGCCTTGAACTTTAAATTTTTTTTTTAACATTATTATTAGTGTTGTTGTTTGTTTATTTGGTTTTCTTTGAGACAGGGTTTCACTGTGTAGCTCTGGCTGTCATGCAACTCACTCTGTATATCTGACTAACTTCAAACTCACAGGGATCTGCCTGTTTCTGCCTCCTAAGTGCTGGAATTAAAAGTGTGCACTACACCACTACACCTGGCCTTTATTTACATTTTTTTGTGTGCTAGGACACTTTACCACTGAATTACCTTCCCATCTAAAGCTTTGAACTTCTGATCCTCCTGAACTTACCTGTCTCAGGTTCTAGATGCTCAGATCATAAGCACACTCCCTCGCACCTAGCCTTGAGTCAGGATGATTTTTATCCCTGTGTTCAGAGTTTCTCAAACTCATCATTATAGATAATTTTGTGCCTTTTTTCTTTCTTTTTTGAGGCAGGGTATCATAGCCCTCCCTGGCCTAGAATTCTCTTTGTAGACCAGGTTGGCCTCAAACTCACACAGAGATTCACCTGCCTCTGTCTTTGGAGCGCTTTGATTAAAGGCATGTACCAGTAGGCCTGGCTGTGTGTTTGGTTTTTTGAGACATTGTCTTAGATAGTCCCTGCTGGGCTCACATTCACTATGTAGCCAGGTCAATCTATTTGTTTGTTTTCGAGACAGAGTTTCTCTGTGTAACAGCCCTGCCTGTCCTGGATCTCACTCTGTAAACCAGGCTGGCCTGGAACTCACTGAGATCCACCTGCCTCCCGGCTGTATTTTTTTTTTTTTTTTTTTTTTTAAGATTTATTTATTTATTATGTATACAGTGTTCTGTCTGCACATATCCCTGCAGGCCAGAAGAGGGCACCAGATCTCATTATGGATGGTTGTGAGCCACCATGTGGTTGCTGGGAATTGAACTCATGACCTCTGGAAGAACAGCCAGTGCTCTTAACCTCTGAGCCATGTCTCCAGCCCGTATTTTTTTTTTTTTTTTTTTTTTTTTTAATGTGCTTTAATGTTTTGCCATGGGTTACAGGTCCCGTGGAACTGGAGTTACAAATAGTTGCCAGGGGGGTAGTGGTGCATGCCTTTAATCCCAGCACTTGGGAGGCAGAGCCAGGCGGATCTCTGTGAGTTCGAGGCCAGCCTGGTCTACAAAGCAAGTTCCAGGACAGGCTCCAAAGCTACAGAGAAACCCTGTCTTGAAAAAAACAAAAAACAGAAAACCAAATAGTTGTGAGCTGCCATGTGCGTGCTAGGAATTGAACCTGGGTCCTCTGGAAGAGCAGTCAGTGCTCTTAACTGCTGAGCCATCTTTTGAGCCCCATAATTTTTGTTTTATAGATTTATTTATTTTACTTTCTGCTTATGAGTATTTTGCCTGCATGTATGAATGTTCACCACACAGTTGTCTGTGAGCACTTGTGAGCCACCATGTGGGTTCTGGGAACTAAACCTGGGTCCTCTGTAAGAATAGCCACTGTTTTTAACTGCTGAGCCAGTTCTACAACCATCTTCGAAAAGCTGTAATGCAGTCAAATATGATGGCGCTTGTCTTTATTCATTCCCAGCTTCCCAGAGGCCAGTGGAGGGGAATTTCTTCATGTTTGAGGCCACTTTGGGCTACATAATATCAGGTTAGCCTGAGCTACATAGCACTACCCTATCTGAAACAAACAAAAAAGTAGTAATGTAATGTAAAATAAACCATACAACTATTTGATGGAATTTGTGAACTTATCAAGATGTTTAACCACAATACTCCAGAATGAGTGACTATGTTTGGCTTTCACCTGGAGTAGAAGACTGTATTAACTGATGAACTGGTGATAATCTAAAGTTAATTTGTAAACCTGTTGGAAGGAGGAACGTCCGAATGACAGTTATCATACTTTACCTGATTTATCTTTGCCACTCGGTGTGCATGGTACCAGCATGGTAGGGATCTTTCTCGCTGCCACTTCTGTTTCCTCCATTCTTCCCGGCCCTCGCTGTTGTATTTAAATGCTACAGTACGTAGGCTGAAGTGTCTGGATTGTTGTGCTGTGTAGTTTGTCATAGGCCTGTTTCCTGTAAGACTGAGAAACAGAGTCAGGTGGTAGTGGTGGTGCACACCCTTAATCCCAGCACTCGGGAGGCAGAGGCAGGCAGATCTCTGTGAGTTTGAGGCCGGCCTGGTCTACAGAGTGAGATCCAGGACAGCCAGGACAACCCAGAGAAACCCTGTCTTGAAAAAGCAAAAAAAAAAAAAAAAAAAAAAAAGAAAAGAAAAGAAAAAGCAAAAGAAGAAATTATTCAAATGAGCTTTTGTGTATTGGAACTAAGATCAGCACATGGTAAAGTGTGGAAAAGGGGCAAAAGTTACCGATTTTCAACCACTACCTGTTTTTCAGTCCTTTTTTTGTTTGTTTTGTTTTGTTTTTTTCGAGACAGGATTTCTCTGTGTAGTTTTGGTGCCTGTACTGGATCTTGCTCTGTAGACCAGGCTGGCCTCGAACTCACAGAGATCCACCTGGCTCTGCCTCCCAAGTGCTGGGATTAAAAGCGTGCGCCACCACCGCCCGGCTAGTCCTTTTTTTTTTTTTTTTTTTTTAAATAAAATCTTAAGCCTGAATATTGGGATCAAAAAACCAACCATTATACTAGTATAATCTTTATTCTGTGGCTCTAGATCTATTCTTTTTTTTTTTTTCTCTTCTCTTCTCAACTTCCTCTTTGAGATTAAGTCTTGCTCTGTATCCCAGGTTGGTCTCTCACAATCCTCCTGCCTCAGATTCTCGAGTGCTAGTAGGAATACACCACTAAGCCCTTCTTCTACCTTTTGACTTACATTTTAAAAAATATTTATTTATTGATATATATGAATGATGTGTGCATGTCTGCCTGCATGCCAGGAGAGGTTATCAGATCCTATTATAGATGCTAGGCGGGTGCTGGGAATTGAACTCAGGTCCTCTGGAAGAGCTGCCAGTGCTCTTAACTGCTGATGCATTTCTCCAGCCCTCTTGTTTTCAGGTTTTTGTTTTGTTTTTTTTACATTGCCAAATTCATTTTACGAGGCCACAGTTATCCCCACATCCAAACCACATAAAGATTGAACAAAGAGAATTACAAATCAGTTTCTCTTATGGACATAGATGCAAAAATTCTCAATAAAATACTTGCAAACCAAATCCAAAAACACATCAAAAAGATCATCCATCACGATCAAGTGGGCTTCATCCTGGTGTTGCAGGAGTAGTTCAAGGTAATCAATAAATATAACCCACCATAGAAACAAATTTTGTGACAAAATCGTCTGTTTCTTTTGGCACAACTTCCTCAGCTTGCACATATAGTTTCACAAGTCCATTATCCTAATGGTGGGACATGGGGCTGGGAGGACAGCCGCGAGCAGGTAGACATGGTGCCGGAGAATTCTACATTTTGATCCAAGGCAGCAGGAAGTGAACTGAAACACTGAGTGTTTTCAGTTTTTTCATTTTATGGGTATGAATGTTTTATCTGCACCATATGGATGCAGTGCTTGTGGAGGCCAAAAGAGGGCATCAGATGCCTTAAAACTGGAGTTACAGGCATTAAAAACCTCGTGGGTGCTAAGAATTGAAAGCAGGACCTCTGGAACAGCAGCCAGTGCTCTTAACTGTTGAGCCTTCTTTCCAGCCCCCAATCCCCGCTCCCCCCCCCATTCTTGATTGACTATAAAAGTCTTTGGGACTCTAGAGATGGTGGTGCTTGTCTTTAATCCTAGTTAGTAGTCAGGAGGCAGAGGTAGGAGGATCTCTGATTTTAAGGCCAGCTTGATCTACAGAGCGAGTTCTAGGACAGCCAGAGCTACAGAAACACTGTCTTGGAAACCAAAAACACAAACAAGCAAAAAGCTCTCGTTGGGATAATGATGTGAGCAGTTTATTAAAATGACTTTTAGATAGCCATGTTTTGGGGCCTTTTTTTTTCTTTTTTTCTTTTTTTTTTTTTAGAATAAAATAGTAATTTCGTGTTGTATTCTCTCTTTTCCCACCTTCCTGAATTACCTATAGGGAAAAGAATTTTGATGAGTTTTCTAAGCACCTTAAGGGTCTTGTTAACCTGTATAACCTTCCAGGAGACAAGTAAGTAATTTCATTTCATTTATTCATTTATATAAGTTTTCCATTTTGGGAAAATGAGTATAAATCTGTGATCCAGTTTGGGTTACATATTTTCTTACTCTTCTGTATATTTATCCAGGTTTCTATTCATATTATAATCTATAGTTCAGCTTCTGACATTATGTATGTTTTTAATTTTTAAATATATATATTTAAAATATATATATTAAAATATTTATATATGCATGCTTCTGGTTTTTGCCTTCATGTATTGATTTCCAGGATATGGAACTGGCCTCCCCTCTTTGTTTATTTATTTATTTTTTTAAAGATTTATGTAGCCGGGCTGTGGTGGTGCACGCCTTTAATCCCAGCACTCGGGAGGCAGAGCCAGGTGGATCTCTGTGAGTTCCAGGCCAGCCTGGGCTACCAAGTGAGTCCCAGGAAAGGCGCAAAGCTACACAGAGAAACCCTGTCTCGAAAAACAAAAAAAAACAAAACAAAACAAAACAAAAAAATAAATAAATAAATATTTATGTATTTATTATGTATACAGTGTTCTGCTTGCATGTATGCCTGCAGGCCAGAAGAGGGCACAGATCTCATTACAGATGGTTGTGAGCCACCATGTGGTTGCTGGGAATTGAACTCAGGACCTCTGGAAGAGCAGGTAGTGCTCTTTAATCTCTGAGCCATCTCCCAGCTCCTCCTCTCTTTATTTTAGCCTACTGGGATTCTATTAAACTGCATATTTTAAAGGGAAATAAACATAAGGTCTGATAGTTCTAAAAATAAACTTTGTTTTGGTTGTATTGGAAAAAAAATAGTAGCCCAGGCTTGACCTCAATATGTTGTTGAGGATGCCCTTGAATCCTTAGGTTCCTCTTTCTCCATTGCAAGTGCCAAGATTATAGTAGGCATGTGCTCCAGTGTCCAGCTTTGTTAGTTTATTTGTATTTAATTTATTTATTGGTTTTGCTTTTTGAAACAAGGTCTTACTGTATAGCTCTAGATTTCTTGGAACTCACCGTGTAGACCAGGCTGGCCTCAAACTCACAGAGATCTGCTTGCCTCTGCCTCCTGAGTGCTGGGATTAAAGGTGTACAAACCATACCTGGCTTTGTGTCTTTTAACCATTTTTAAGAGTAAAACATGCTAGTTGGCTCCAACCCTTGAGAGTTTCTGTGTTGGTACTTTTTGGTTTTGTTGTTTTGAGACAGGGTCTCACTGTATAATTTTGGCTGGACTAGAACTTGGCTTTGTAGACCAGGCTAGCCTGACCTTAGAGAGGTCCGCCTGGCCTGTGTCAGTACTTGTATGTGTTTATTTTTCAAGTGTTTAACTATTTTCTCCTCATTCACTCTCCAGCAAACTGAAGACTAAAATGTATTTGGCTCTCCAATCCTTAGAACAAGACCTCTCTAAAATGGCCATTATGTATTGGTAAGCCTGGCTGATGAGGCCGTTCCACATGACTTAGTTTCTCATTGAGAGGGTTTTTAAGGTCTTAATCTTTACATGGGTATACTCTAGGTATATCTGATTACATATCTTTGCATATAACTATGTAGCATATGTCTGTATTGTACATACTTGTCTTTTGCTGTTGCTTCCCCAATGATTATTGCATTCCATTTTCTGAGTAACTATCACTTAAATTGTTGGTTGTTATTCCATAGACTTTATCTGAAATATTTTCAAACTTGGTTACATTATCTGATGAATAATAGTTCAGTTGTAGGTTTTTTGTTTTTTGGTTTTTTTTAAAGATTTATTTATTTATTATGTATACAGTATTCTGCCTGCATGTGTCCCTGCAGGCCAGAAGATGGCAACAGCTCTCATTATAGGTGGTTGTGAGCCACCATGGGGTTGCTGGGAATTGAACTGAGGACCTCTGGAAGAGTAATAGTCAGTGCTCTTAACCACTGAGCCATCTCTCTAGCCCCCAGTTGTAGTTTTTTAGTCATTAATTTGAGAGGGAGTGTCACTAGGATGTCCAGGTTGGCTGACATGGGATACACCAGTGTTAGCCTCTCAAGTTATAGAATTATGGGACTACGTAAACCTGATTTAGTTTTACTTTTTACTGAGTTACTTATTGATGTCTACTGAAAAATAGCCCCTTTTATTGAAGGTGAAACGCACTTCTTATATGTGCTGTTATAAGATAGAGTCATTTTGATAACTACTATAATTATGAGGTACCAAATTCAGTCATCATAGATCATTTGTCTTGTAGGAAGGCAACTAATGCTACTCCGTTGGATAAGATCCTTCATGGAAGTGTTGGCTATCTCACTCCACGGAGTGGGGGTACGTTATCCTATCTTGATTATTTTGAAAATGTCTAGTATTAGTTTAAGGGTCATTATTTTGTGTTAATATGTGTGTGAGTGTGGTGTGCATGTTTGTGTGAGGACCCCAGAGGAGAACAGGTCCTACTCTACCACTTGGTCTTATTCTCTTGAGACAGGGTTTCTCAGGGATCCTGGACCCAGGCTACAGTCAGTAAGCACCAGTGGTGGGATTATACATGTGCTTGTTGCCATGCTTGGCTTTTCACGAGTGCTGAGATCCTTACTCAGGTGCCATGCTAGCGTGGTACACACTCTTACCCACTGAGCCTTCTCCAGCACCCTTGTTACCATTTTGTTATTCTTTGGCAGTGCTGGGAATCAAAACCAAGCTCTGTGCATGGTAGGCTAGGTGTTCCACCACTGAACGGCCTGCTCAGCCCTGAGGGACACTTTCCATTTAACTTGAGCTTGTGAAGATATAAGTCAAAGGAGACAAATACTGGTGACTTCTAAGATGTTAATACTTGCCCTCTCTGTTTTTTATTGTGTGAAATATCTTCTTCCCAGAATTATTTTTGCAACTCTTTTTTATTTTATTACATACACCCCACCCACCCACCCCCATGTATGTGTGTGTGTGTGTGTGTGTGTGTGTGTGTGTGTGTGTGTGTGTGTGTTCTAAAGTATGTGGAGGTCAGAGGACAACTAATGGGAGTCAGTTCTGTTCTTTTGCCATGTAGGTCCCTGGGAACTCAGTTGTCAGACTTTGTGGC
Organism: Peromyscus aztecus; assembly: GCA_902168405.1. Classification (NCBI taxonomy): domain Eukaryota; kingdom Metazoa; phylum Chordata; class Mammalia; order Rodentia; family Cricetidae; genus Peromyscus; species Peromyscus aztecus. The sequence continues at coordinate 17,617 of CABHPQ010163315.1, read as the reverse complement.
TAATGTCCGTACCTGCTAAGCTATCTTATTGGCCCTGTGGAATAGTTTTTTGCATATAGGCTTATAGAAATGTGGTTTTTGTCTGTTTTTGAGACAGGGTTTCATTGTGTAGCCTTAGCTATGCTGGAAATTGCTCTGTAGACCAGGCTGGCCTTGAATTTATAGAGATCTACCTGCCTCTGCCTCCTGAGTGCTGGGATTAAAAGTGTGGACCACTATGCCAGGCAATTTTTTTTCCCTTTTTAAAAATAAAGACAAAGTCTCTTGTAGTTGAGACTAGTCTTGATCTTATTATGTGCATATGGTCTTGGACTTCTGATCTCTTGCCTCAGAGTATTTACCATTCTGTCTTTTGTTTGGGCGGGGGTAGGGGGTTTCAAGACAGGGTTTCTCTGCATATTCCTGGCTGTTCTGGAACTCGCTCTGTAGACCAGGCTAGCCACCTATCTCTGCCTCCTGAGTGCTGGGACTAAAAGCATGCACCACCACTGCCCGGCTCTACCTGTTTTGTTTTGTTTTTTTAATGCACATGGGTAATTTGCTTATACAGATGTATGTGCATGCCATACTCAGAGAGGGCAGAAGAGTACTTGGGTCCCCTGCAACTCAAATTACAGATGATTGTGATCTACCATATGGATGCTGGAAGTTGAACCTGTGTCCTCTGGGAGAACAGTCAGTGCTCCTAACTGTTGAGGCATCTCTCCCTAGATTCTGAGTTCTATGCAGTGCTGGGGCTCAAACCCTTGGGTATGCTAGGCAAATACTCTACAACTGAACTACATTTCTACCCAGCTTCCTTTTTTTTTTTTTTTTTTTTTTCCTCCCTTTTTAGGTTGAATTAGGGTCTCACTGTCTTCCAAGTGGTTCTTGAACTCACGATAAAGCATAGGTCGGCCTTGGATTTGTCGCATTCCTCCTGTAATCCCAGGCTAGTGTGAGCTACCACACTCAGCATTTATGTGTGTATATAGCAGTTTTGGGAGAAGTATTAAAGGTTTAATTGAACCCAGGGCCTTCCTATTGTAGGTAAGCACTCTAGCTAGCATTGAGCTATCCCCAGTCTTTTCTTGTTAGTTTGAGATAAGGGTTTATATAGCCAAGACTCATTAGCTTCTTGTTCTCCATCCCAAGTGCCTAGATTATAGGTGAGCACCACCATATGAATGCTTTTTTAAAGGTATCATTTATTAATAAAGATGCCATAATTAATAAGTTCCATTTGTGATAGGTCATTTAATGAACATGAAATACTATGCCTCTCCTTCTGATCTGCTGGATGATAAGACTGCATCTCCTATCATTTTGCATGAAAAGAATGGTAAGTGTTTATTTTTCTTGTACTTAGAGACAGATCTCTTTATGCAACCTAGGCTGTTCTGGAACTTACTATGTAACACAGGCTAGCTCTCAAACTTACAGTAATCATACATATCACTTTAGCCTTCCAAGAACTGAGGTTATATGTGTGAACTACCATACCCAGCTGGATGTGTTTTTGCGTCAGGGTGACCTCAACTGGTTATATACTTCAAGATGACCTTTACCTCTTACGTGCTGGGGTTATAGGCATACACTATGCTCAGCTTTCTCCAGTGTGTTAAAAATAGTTGTAAATTTTGCCGGGCAGTGGTGGCGCACGCCTTTAATCCCAGCACTCAGGAGGCAGAGCTAGGAGGATCTCTGTGAGTTCCAGGCCAGCCTGGCCTACAGAGCGAGATACAGGACAGGAACCAAAACTACACAGAGAAACCCTGTCTCGAAAAAACAAAACAAAGAAAATTATTTGGAAAATTTGAATGCCCAACTTCCCTTCCTGTAATTCATAATGTGATATTTCTTAATGAATTCCCTATCCTTATAGTATATATGGATATAACACAAACATACATCATATATACACCTCACATAAATATATGTGTATTTACATACCTAAACATATGTATGTGTATATAAATTAGTAGCTTAATGCGTAAATAAGTTAATGTTGAAATATAAATTGCCGACGTAAAGTAACCAGCTTTCCTTACTACTTTAAAGAAGAAGAAGGCTGGGTTTGGAACATGCCAAAATGCCAGCACTGATGAGGATCAGTCAGATGAACCTGAGTTGAAGGCCTACCTAATCTATGGAGTCATCAAATAAATAATGAAAAAATAAAATAAATAAATGTGACTAAAACTGCAGTATTGAATGGCACTTTGTATTTTAACTTTTTCTTTTGGGTATTTTGAGGCAGAATGTCATCTAGTCACAGCTTGGGGGGGGGGTCAACTGGCGTCAGACTTGTTAAGTAACTGATGATGAACTTGGGACTTCGGTCCTCGTGGCCCCTGGATGTACACCACCACACCTGGCTTGTGTTTGGACTGATGGAGCAGAAGAGTAGCAGAAATAGTCCAGTACTTTATTTGACCTCAGTATAACTTCAATCATTGATTATTTCCTGTAATTATAAGCCCATTTAAATATATGTTGTGAAGTTGTAAGTGAAAGTATTCATAATGAGCTTTTTAAGATTTTTTTCCCCCCTTGGGCTATGGTGTTATACTCATTAGCAGAAAGAAATACTGAGTGGCTGTGGAAAGGTTGCTTGTAGGATTTTTAAGTTTTGTGTCAATTAGAGTATCCGATTAATTATGACTGATAGTGTAGGGTTATTGTTTGATTGTTTGCATTTTAGTTGTTGTTTTGTTCCTTTTGAAAAATAAAGTCTTACTCCTCAACCTGACCTCACACTCACTCTGCACCCTAATGATGTCTACCTTTTTTGTCTTGTTTTTGCACTTTGTTCTGTTTTTGAGAGTATGTCTAACCTTGTAGCTCAGGCAGGCTTCTAACTCAGCATTTTCCTTTCTTGTTCTCCAGAGTGCTGGCTTACAGAGTCAGGACCATCACTTCTATCTGTTGTTTTTATGTCTTTTAGTGTTGTGATCCTGGTAATCTATGTTAGGAGGAGGAAAACCTTTTTTTCTTTTTCTATTCCCAGTTCCTCGGTCTTTGGGCATGAATGCATCAGTGACAATTGAAGGAACATCTGCTATGTACAAACTCCCAATTGCCCCATTAATTATGGGGTCCCATCCAGTTGACAACAAATGGTAAGTTAAATAGGATTTAAAGTAGTAAAGTCCATTTTCAGCATCAAGCTCTTCCTTGAGTTTCTAGATGTTGCCCTTTCCATCCACTAATTCCTCTATTGTTATTTATTTGAATGTTACTATTTGATATCTACTCACAAAACACATACCTTTACAAATTTGTTTATAATTAATTAAAAAAAATTTTATATGTGTGTTTTGCCTGCATGTGTGTCTGCAACCCATCTATGTGCCTGGTGCCCTTGAAGGCTAGAAGAGGACATCAGATCCCTGGGGCTGGAGTTAGAGATGGTCTAAGCTGCCATGTGGGTGCTGGAAATTGAACCAGATAGTGTTCTTAACCATTGAGCTATGTCAGCATTTCCTATATACTGTATTCTTTGTCCTGAATAAATTAATCAGATTTTGTTTCTGGTTTTGGTACTGGGGTTGAACCCAGAGCTGCAAATGAGAAGCACATACTGTCACACTGAGCTAGACCCTGAGCCCCATCATAATGTTTTATTAAATACTTCCTACGTAGCAAGATAATTTAATTTTAAATTATGGGGAGGAAAGTAGAAAAGTGAGCTTTTGATAGATGTTATGGGTCTGTGTAATAAATACATGTCTAAGAAAAAGTGTTCAGATTTTTCAAAATGGAAAATTTCCCCCTCTTCTTTTTTTGAAGGACCCCTTCTTTCTCCTCAGTCACTAGTGCCAACAGTGTTGATCTTCCTGCCTGTTTCTTCTTGAAATTTCCTCAGCCAATCCCAGTATCTAAAGCGTTTGTTCAGAAACTGCAGAACTGCACAGGTAAGCTCTTTTTTAAAAAGTGTTTGCCAAACTGTAATAAAGGTAGGTACTTATTAAGATAAAACCTACTTTTTATGAATGTGAATGGGGAACTTGAGATTTTCTTAAACAACTTGCAGTCCTTTAGGCCTCAAAGAAGTACTGATGAGTACAGATGTTAGGTGTTTCAAACTAGTAAATGCTTTGTAAGTACTTTTTGAATATATAGGTGAATAAATAGGAAAATCATAAAAGGAAAATGGAGCTGTCACTAATTTGATCTTAATGTGATCATTATAATCAGTCCTTGTATTTCCAGGAATCCCATTGTTTGAGACTCCGCCGACTTACACGCCACTCTATGAGCTCATCACTCAATTTGAGCTGTCAAAGGATCCAGATCCCCTGCCCTTGAATCACAACATGCGGTTTTATGCTGTAAGTAGGCCCTGTGGATCTGGAACATTGTTGGTTCTTTGTAGTATTAGTGAGGTCTGATACCTGTCTGATAGGGGCAAAGAAAGTCATCTGAAACACACTAAAGCAAAAGAGAATGAACTTTTGAGTTAAAGAAACAACCATGTTTCTCTCTCTCTCTCTCTCTGTGAATATATATCTATATATATTTATATTTATGTGTGTTGGGGTTTTGCCTTCATGTATGTACGTGCACCACATGTGTGCCTGGGGCCTGAAGATCACCTGAACTGAAGTTACAGGCAATGTGAGCTGCCATGTAGATGCTGTGAACCAAACCTGGGTCCTCTGGAAGAGCAGCCAATGTCTATTACCGAGGAGCACTCTTTGCTGTCCCCTTTTTTTTTCTAGATAGGTTCTCATGTAACCCAGACTGGCGTTGAACTTAGCAGAGGATGATCTTAAGCCAGTCCTCTAGACTGCTGTGACTAAAGGCACACTGAGAACTATCTACAAGGAAAGCTAGGGCATTTGGGAGGCAGAGGCTTAAGGATTGCCTTGACTCAGAGAGGTACTTGAGTTATGTAGCAAGACCTTTTCTCAAAATTTCTCAAAAAAAAAGTTTTTATCAGAATTGAAAATCTTACAATGCTATCTTGAGCTTTTAGAAGGTTAAAGATGTTAAGAGTTATTTCTTGAGGGCATGGTGGCACACACCTTTAATCACAGCATTTGGAAGGCAGAGGCAGGCAGATCTCTCTGAGTTTGAGGTCAGCCTAGTTAGTTCCAGGACAGCCAGGGCCACGAAGAGAAACCATGTCTCAAAAAAAGAAACAAAAGAATTAATTTCTTGGACCAAGTGTGAGACAGTGAGATCCTATCCTCTGCCTGGTCAGTTTTGTAATTCTTTAGGAATTGCTAATGCAAATTCTAAGGTGATTTTTGTGTTAGCAATCGTCCTCAATATTTAATAGTACATTAATAGACATATATCTTTTACTAAACAAATAACTAGTTACCATTCATAATATCAGTCTGTATATATATGTGAAGTTTATTACTTCCCATGCTTTTGGTGTGTCCTTTCCCTGCCCCCCTTGGTTTTCCTCCTGCTCCTTCCAGGATAGTTTGTGATTAGGTAGGTACAGTGAGTAAGTAAATATCATTGATTTACCATCTTCTTTTTGCCTAGGCTCTTCCAGGTCAGCAGCACTGCTATTTTCTCAATAAGGATGCTCCTCTTCCAGATGGCCAAAGCCTGCAGGGAACACTGGTTAGCAAAATCACCTTTCAGCATCCTGGCCGAGTTCCTCTTATCTTGAATATGATCAGACACCAAGTGGCTTATAACACCCTAATTGGAAGCTGTGTCAAAAGAACTGTTTTAAAAGAAGGTACTCTCCTTCCTTTTGATATACTTAGGGAGAGTGGTGCTGACTTCTCCAATGGTGCTTTATGTTTGATTTCCTCACCCCGATCAACAGAAGTAGAATGTCAGTGTGGCAGGTGTGGTGGTGCACGACTTTAATCCCAGCACTCGGGAGGCAGAGGCAGACGGATCTCTGAGTTTGAGAACTGCCTGGTCTACAGAAGGAGTTCTGGGACAGCCAGGGCTACACAGAGAAGCCCTGCCTCATCTCCCCTCCCCACCCCCCAAAAAATGAATGTCAGTATAAACAATTGGGAATTTAATCACTACAGATAGTTTTGATGGGACTAATTTGTTATATTTGGCATTTATAATAAAAGGGGTGTGTGTGTGTGTGTGTGTGAGAGAGAGAGAGAGAGAGAGAGAGAGAGAGAGAGACTGACTGACTTTGCTTTATTTTTGAGATGGGCTCATTTTGTAGTCCAGGCTGGCCTTGAACTTACTATGTTCCCCAGGCTAGCCTTGAAATTGAAGTGATCCTCCTGCTTCAGCTTCCTATGTTAAGATTAAGGTCTGTACCATTCTTCCTGTCCCCTGTTTCTAAATAGCAACATAGCTAGGCTTTGTGTCTTACTTTGCTATCTTGCTGCACTTTGTTAAATGGTTTCTCAGTAGTAAAGGTTATGTTGTTCTGAGTGCTAGATCTAGTCCTTAAAATATCAACCCACCCTGTTCTTTGGAGTATCTAGCTATATGACTTTAAAAAAGCTAAGATCTACAACCTGTCCTTTTTCTTTCTGGATTCTAAAAGGCTTTTTTTTTTTTAAAAAAACACAGTTGACTACTTGAAGCTTTGATGCAAATTTTGGCTACTTTAGTTAATCAGTTAATTTTTACCTTGGTCAAATATCATTCTAGTGATAGTTTTCTAGTGTTAGATATGTATCAGTGGAAGTTGTAGGCAACAAGAAACAAGGCCTGTAAATCTAGAGAACTACTTCAGAAATTTTTTTTTGAGATAGGGTCCCAGGTACCCCAGATAAGCCTGAACTAAGTATGCAGTGGAAGCTACTCTCAAATTTCTGGTTCTTCAACTTACAAGTCTCAAGTGCTGGGATTATGGCTATGTACTACCATTCCCATGTAAAAATGAGAATTAGGGGAAAAAGTCTGTGTATGTGCGAATATTTGGGCCTACGCCACTAGAGTGTTTGACTGAAGAACCATATTGCCTGGCATAGTGGTGCATTCCTTTAATTCCAGCCTTTGAGAGGCAGAGGCAAGTGAATCTCTGAGCTACACTAAGAAACCCTGTTTCAAAAAAAAAAAAAAACAGGCTAAAGTAAGTTGTGGCTTTTTGGTACAGTTGTCTACCACTGGTGAGGCCATGGGTTCAATTTGTTAGCCCTACAAAAAAAAAAATGTCTAAAAACAATAACCAAAACAAATCTATAATGAAGGCTTACATATGTATCTGGTGTAAGTATGTGTATGTGTGTGTGTCGTTAGTTTGACACAGGGTATCACTGTTTTCCTGGCTGGCCCAGAACTTGGTATGTAGATTAGACTGGGTCTCAATCAACCTCACAGAGGTTGCCTCCAAGTGCTGAAATTAAAGCTATGTGCCACTATGCCCAACTAAATACATCATTTTAGATTATGACCCTTACCTCTCTCTTTACCAGATTATATGCTGCATAGTTGACAGATAAATACCTTGATAGAAAGTAGGTTTTATTCTGGCTATGGTGGTGCAGATTGTAATCTCAACACTAGCAGGCAAAGGCAGGTGGATCTCTACATAGAGTTCTAGGGCTGCATGGTGAAACCCTGTCTGAAAAGCAAAAGAACAACCAACCAAAACCAGTGGGTTTTATGGTAATAGGACTAGGTAGCTTGTCAAATAGAATGAAAACACTGAGAGCTGGGCATGACGGCGAACACCTTTAAAGTCAGTACTAGAGCGACTAAGACAGGAGGAGTGTGGGTTCCAGAGTAGCCTGGGCTACACAACAAGACCATGTCATACATTATAAAATGAAACAAGATAGTATGTTTATTAAATTATTTTTGTTTAAAATTTGTTTTTATATTTTATTTATTTTATATGCATGAATGTTTTGCTTGTCTTGTATATATGTGTACCATGTGAGTCTGGTGGTCAACTGGCTATTTCACTGTCTATATTAAGACAAGTATTTGTTTGTCTCATGTCATAAGTATGGTTATGCTCTTTTTCCTTGTTTTTTAGACTCTCCTGGGCTCCTCCAGTTTGAAGTGTGTCCGCTCTCAGAGTCTCGCTTCAGTGTATCTTTTCAGCACCCTGTGAATGACTCCCTTGTGTGTGGTGAGTTGTTTGGGTGGAAACATCTTTTTTGGGATATATCTTTGTGGTTTTTCCCAGACAGGGTTTCTCTGTGTCAGCCTCAACTCACAGAGATCCACCTGGGTCTGCCTCCCTAGTACTGGGATTAAAGTATCTTTTCTTACAAGGTGAGTAGCTGAATGTATCAAAAGTATCTATACATTTTGTCTTTCAGTGGTAATGGATGTGCAGGACTCAACACATGTGAGCTGTAAACTCTACAAGGGGCTGTCAGATGCACTCATCTGTACAGATGACTTCATTGCCAAAGTTGTTCAAAGGTAGTGGTGGCCCTTTTTCCATAAGAATTCCACTAAGATTTGTACAAAGTGTGTTTGCTTTTATTTATGTTGTTTTTCAAGATAGGGTTTGGGTTTCCCTGTGTAGCCCTGACTGTCCTGGAACTCACTCTGTAGACCAGGCTGGCCTGGAACTCAGAGATCCTCCTGCCTCTGCCTCCAGAGTGCTGGGATTAAAGATGTGCATCACCATGCTGCATGCTTTTATTTTTTACCTGAATTAAAAGAGATACTTGCCATTTATTTGAATTCACTATGCTTTGGGTTAAAAAAAAAATGTGAATTTTGTTTGTTACTTAAATATCACTATGAAAACAATAGGGATAAGGCTGGTAATTTTCAAGCCTTGTTATTAAGATACTTTTCAGATGAGAGAGAGCTGGAAAAAGATGTACTTTTTCTTCCTTCCTTCCTTTCTTTTTTTTTTTGAAACAGGGTTTCTCTGTGTAGTTTTGGTGCCTGTCCTGGATCTCGCTCTATAAACCAGGCTGGCCTTGAACTCACAGAGATCCACTGGGTCTGCCTCCTGAGTGCTGGGATTAAAGGCTTGTGCCGCCACCGCTCAGCTTTTCTTTTCTTTTTTTTAAAAGAGAGGTTCTCATTATTGCTGACATAGAACTTGCTATTTAGGACAGGTGGGCCTTGAGTTCAGAGAATGGCCTCCCTTTCTTTGCCTTGTGAGTCTCGAGATGAAAGGGCAGGCATCACCATCCCAGCCTTGAACTTACCTCTTTTTTCACATTTTAAGGGCTATACCATGTTAAATGGCAATGTGTGGGAAGTTAATATTTAAACCAGTCAGCTTCCTGGAAACATCAATATGTAATTTTGAAGTATTTCTTTCTAAAGTAGTAGGCTGACAGTCTATTTAAAAATAGATGTTGTTCATTTAAGTTTTGAGACAGGGCCTCAGTCTTCCAAGCTGGCCTTGATAATGTAACAAAGGCTGACCTTGAACTCCCTATCATTCTGCCTCCACTTCCGCAATCACTGTAGCAGTTGAACCACACCCCCATGCCTCAAAAGTACAGTTTAATAGATTCCCATTAAATTTTTGCTTTCAAGCAACAATATCAGAGTCTTTAAGACAGAACACTTACAGTTTACAATGCCCAAAATATGATTGTTTAGCGTAGGACAAAATTTGCTAATACACATACTAAAGCAAAATGTTTTCCAAAGTATGTTTATAGTCTAAATTTACCTGGAAGTTAGAAGTGTTTTGTTAAGCTAAGCAGTACTGCATCACCAGCAATAGTACTTTAACAAGTATTTTTGGTATTGTCAGTGGCTTCTTTAGTGGTTTCATACGTATCACCTGTGCTCCCAAAAGGAAGGTATTTTATTACTGGATTCCGTTATCATTATAATCCCTTCCCTTGTTTCTCCTATTTTTCATTTTTGAGACAGGGTCTGGCTGTTGTAGCTCAAACGGGCTTTGAAGTCACAATTCTTGTCCCACCCATGCCTGAGGACTAGCTTCCTTTTATTTCAGTGTAAACTGGTTTTGGACTGTGGTTTGGTTTTAGTGTGTGTTCCATAAGTGTTGGATCACAATTCTTTTTAGAATCAGTATACCCAAAGCTTTGTAATTTGATGAAATTCCTCGTCTTATAGATTACTTTATCTGAAAATTGCTAACTACAAACTTGTGAGGCTTATCTAAATCTCAGGCAAAAGTAGAGCCCTTTGTTCCAATAAATGTTAGGTTTTATTCATCAGCTAATGAATGCAGTGCTAACTTTCCCCTCCTATCTTACAGATGTATGTCCATCCCTGTGACGATGAGGGCTATTCGGAGGAAGGCTGAAACCATACAGGCTGACACCCCAGCACTGTCCCTCATTGCAGAGACAGTTGAAGACATGGTGAAAAAGAACCTGCCCCCGGCTAGCAGCCCAGGGTATGGCATGGCCACAGGCAACAACCCAATGAGTGGTACCACCACACCAACCAACACCTTTCCGGGGGGTCCCATTACCACCTTGTTTAACATGAGCATGAGCATCAGAGATCGGCATGAGTCGGTGGGCCATGGGGAGGACTTCAGCAAGGTTTCTCAGAACCCAATTCTTACCAGTTTGTTGCAAATCACAGGGAACGGGGGGTCTACCATTGGCTCGAGTCCGACCCCTCCTCATCACACGCCGCCACCTGTCTCTTCGATGGCCGGCAACACCAAGAACCACCCGATGCTCATGAACCTTCTTAAAGATAACCCTGCCCAGGATTTCTCAACCCTTTATGGAAGCAGCCCTTTAGAAAGGCAGAACTCCTCTTCCGGATCACCCCGGATGGAAATATGCTCGGGGAGCAACAAGACCAAGAAGAAGAAGTCATCAAGAGTACCACCTGACAAATCCAAGCACCAGACTGAAGACGATTTTCAGAGAGAGCTCTTTTCAATGGATGTCGACTCACAGAACCCTATGTTTGATGTCAGCATGACAGCTGATGCGCTGGATACACCTCATATCACTCCAGCTCCAAGCCAGTGTAGTACTCCCCCAACAACTTACCCACAACCAGTACCTCACCCCCAACCTAGTATTCAAAGGATGGTTCGACTATCCAGTTCAGACAGCATTGGCCCAGATGTAACTGATATCCTTTCAGACATTGCAGAAGAAGCCGCAAAGCTTCCCAGCACTAGTGATGATTGCCCACCCATTGGCACCCCTGTTCGAGATTCCTCAAGTTCTGGGCACTCTCAGAGTGCCCTCTTTGACTCTGATGTCTTTCAAACTAATAATAATGAAAATCCATACACTGATCCAGCTGACCTTATTGCTGATGCTGCTGGAAGCCCCAGTAGTGATTCTCCTACCAATCACTTTTTCCCTGATGGAGTAGATTTTAATCCTGATTTGTTGAACAGCCAAAGCCAAAGTGGTTTTGGAGAAGAATATTTTGATGAAAGTAGTCAAAGTGGGGATAATGATGATTTCAAAGGATTTGCATCTCAGGCTCTAAATACTTTGGGGATGCCAATGCTTGGAAGTGATAATGGGGAGACAAAATTTAAGAGCAGTAGCCAAGCTGACACAGTTGACTTCAGTATTATATCAGTAGCTGGTAAGGCTTTGGGTCCTGCAGATCTTATGGAGCACCACAGTGGTAGTCAGAGTCCTTTACTGACCACTGGAGAATTGGGGAAAGACAAAACTCAGAAGAGGGTAAAGGAAGGCAACGGCACTGGTGCTAGCAGTGTGTCAGGCCCTGGGTTAGACAGCAAACCAGGCAAGCGCAGCCGAACTCCTTCCAATGATGGGAAGAGCAAAGATAAGCCTCCGAAGCGGAAGAAGGCAGACACTGAGGGGAAGTCTCCATCTCACAGTTCTTCTAATAGACCCTTCACCCCACCTACTAGCACGGGCGGGTCCAAATCTCCAGGCAGTTCAGGAAGGTCTCAGACTCCCCCAGGTGTTGCTACCCCACCCATTCCCAAAATCACCATTCAGATTCCCAAGGGCACAGTGATGGTGGGTAAGCCTTCCTCTCACAGTCAGTACACCAGCAGTGGGTCTGGGTCTTCCTCCGGCAGCAAAAGCCACCATAGCCATTCTTCCTCCTCTTCCTCGTCTTCTGCTTCCACCTCAGGCAAGATGAAAAGCAGTAAATCGGAAGGCTCATCAAGTTCCAAGCTAAGTGGCAGTATGTATTCTAACCAAGGGTCCTCTGGATCCAGCCAGTCCAAAAATTCCTCTCAGACTGGGGGGAAGCCAGGCTCCTCTCCCATTACCAAACATGGACTGAGCAGTGGATCTAGCAGTACTAAGGTGAAACCTCAAGGCAAGCCATCCTCACTTATGAATCCTTCTATAAGTAAACCAAACATATCCCCTTCTCATTCAAGGCCTCCTGGAGGCTCAGAGAAGCTTGCCTCTCCAATGAAGCCTGTTCCTGGGACCCCCCCATCCTCTAAAGCCAAGTCCCCTATCAGTTCAGGTTCTGGTGGCTCTCATATGTCAGGAACTAGCTCAAGCTCTGGCATGAAGTCATCTTCAGGGTCAGGGTCCTCAGGCTCATTGTCTCAGAAAACTCCCCCGGCATCTAATTCCTGTACACCATCTTCCTCCTCATTTTCCTCAAGTGGTTCTTCCATGTCATCCTCTCAGAATCAGCATGGAAGTTCCAAAGGGAAATCTCCTAGTAGGAATAAGAAGCCTTCCTTGACAGCTGTCATAGATAAACTGAAACATGGGGTTGTTACCAGTGGGCCTGGGGGTGAGGATCCAGTGGACAGTCAGATGGGAGTAAGCACAAATTCTTCTAACCATCCCATGTCCTCCAAACATAACATGTCAGGAGGGGAGTTCCAGAGCAAGCGTGAGAAAAGCGATAAAGACAAATCAAAGGTTTCTACTTCTGGAGGCTCAGTGGATTCTTCTAAGAAGACCTCAGAGTCAAAAAATGTGGGGAGCACGGGTGTGGCAAAAATTATTATCAGCAAACATGATGGAGGCTCCCCTAGCATTAAAGCCAAAGTGACTCTACAGAAACCAGGAGAGAGTAGTGGGGAAGGGCTCAGGCCACAGATAGCCTCGTCAAAAAACTATGGTTCTCCACTGATCAGTGGCTCCACTCCAAAGCATGAACGCGGCTCTCCCAGCCATAGTAAGTCGCCAGCATACACGCCCCAGAATGCGGACAGTGAAAGCGAGTCAGGTTCCTCTCTAGCAGAGAAGTCTTACCAGAACAGCCCCAGCTCAGATGACGGTATCCGACCACTTCCAGAATACAGCACAGAGAAGCATAAGAAGCACAAAAAGGAAAAGAAGAAAGTCAGAGACAAAGACAGAGACCGGGACAGAGACAAAGACAGAGACAAGAAAAAATCTCACAACATCAAGCCAGAGAATTGGTCTAAATCACCCATTTCTTCAGATCAGACGTTGTCTATGACAAATAACCCAATCTTATCTGCAGACAGGCCTTCAAGGCTTAGCCCTGACTTTATGATTGGGGAGGAAGATGATGATCTTATGGATGTGGCCCTGATTGGCAATTAAGAACCTTATTTTCTAAACATATGTCCAGAGAAGAAACTAATGATACATTTACATGTAAACCAACACAAGGGGTGAGTCAGACAGGCCTGATCTGTGCTTAAGATTCCTAACGGGCATGGCCTCTACACCAAGCTGGGTACATTTATAAAAGTATATCTAAACCCTACTAAAGGGACCGTGGGGTTGGTTGTTCAACAAGTCATATTTCTTTGCCAGAAAGAAATGTTAAAAAATACTTGCTTAAGAAAGGGAGGGGGTGGGAAAGGGTATAGAGAGGGAAGGGTGGGAAAACTGTTGTGGGAAATATTCATATATATTTTTCTCCCTTTTTCCATTTTCAGGACATGCTTTAAACTCATTTTAGTGCATGTATTTGAAGGGCTGGGCAGAAAATGAAAAAAGCAATACATTCCTTGATGCGTTTGCATGAAGGTTGTTCATCTTTGGTAGTTGTCCATTGGAAGCATGGGCAAGGGAAGGACTTTGGCAGTTTTGGACACTTCAAGCAATGTTTGGTGTCTGTTTCTTAGGAGTGATGGGGGAGGGAAAATTATTTTAGCTATTTATTTGTAATATTTTAATCCTTAATGTTTGTTTTTATGCAATGTTTGTTCTTAAATCTATGAAGGTTATGGTTCACAATGATAGGCAGGAAGGGCGAAGTTTGCTTGGTGGTGGGGAGCTTGCAGTTTTTGCTGATGCTGCAGCATCAAAGCCTGCACAGGCTAATCAGAGCCTGTCTTTGAAGTGAAATAGAAAAACCGAAACTATTATCTTTGGAGGTTTTTCACAGGGTTCAGACATCATAGGAATAATAGGAGTTACCTCCCTATGCAGTTAAAAGATTTATCTTTTTTCGTTAAAAAGGAAGGGTGGCTTTGGGGGGTATAAATATGTTTTCAGATTCTATACTCTATGGTATGAAAACCATTACAGAATTAATAGTTCTCCTAGTTCCACAATGTGCCAAAAGTCTACATCCCAGCATTTTGTTTGCAGGAGAGCTGATGCCATTCCTAAGAGCTGGACTCTTTGTTTCTCTTCATCACAAGGAGGAGGAGTTCAGACTTAAGTCACTCTACTGTGTGCTCCCCGAGATAAACAGTTTTAAAAAAATGCAGCCATAGTTCACTTAAAACAATTTCAAGCTCACTTGAAGTAACAGGGGCCTGGAATGCTAAGTGAGCATGAAGATAAACCTTGCTACTGTGTAGCATACAATTGGACCTTTTTGGAGAAACAGGTCTGAGTCTGGATTCTGAGGGACATCAAATGAAGCCCTTCTCATAAATAGAGAAATCCAGGAGACCACTTTGAGTGCAACCGAAGTTCTCAGTATTTGGAGGTCCTCACGAAAACCCGCGGCCTTACTTTGATTTTGCCACCTGCACTGTGCCGTTCCTGATGGTTCCGTTCAGGATCTGGATCAGCGGGATGGGGCATAATCCCCAGCACAACTCTTCTGGATCACAAAAAAAAAAAAAAAAAAAAGAGCCAGGTGATTCATGTCTATGTATGTTACAAGTGGAGTGACTTCATCAGATACGGACGATTTCTATATCCAACTCTCTGCAGGTTGGAGTTAGCATAGACTTGGGAAATCTACTGTGGCTTTCTTTCCTGACTGTTTCTCATTTCCTTTGGTGTTCTCCCTTTTCTGGTCATCAGTTCTCAATAACTCCGCCGTTTCTGTGTCCCAAGGCAATAAATAGGAAACAAAACTGTAAAGTGGAGCAAGAAAAGTTACCTGTTACCCTATCAGAGTCCACTGTCTTGGGTGACACTAACGAGGACATGGGCAAGGTGACACTGGAGTGCTTTATCTTGTGGTGCTGATGCAGTGGCAGTGTCTCAGATATACAACCAGGTTGGATTTCTCAGAAGTTTGCCACCTGGTTCTGAATCTTATCCTCTTAGTTTCTGCAGGAAAGTTAAAGTTATATGGTGTTTCAGTTTGTTCTGGGTGGGGATGATCTCATGGGGAAATGTACTGCATAGTATAAGGGGCTCAGTCCCCCCAAGCAGCGCCAACAAATACCAAAATGAGTAAACTGGGAAGCTTTTTCTCTCTTTCTGTCTTCATCCCAGATCAAAGAATCCCGAGTTAGGATCTGGATGAAGGATAAGCCCCTGAATTGTCGATGGGCACACCCCACACAATGGCCCAGCATCTGAACTTGCTTAACAGGGAGCCGGGGCTAAACTGCTTCACCCTGCCTGGGAACCAGGGAGCACTGCATTTCTCCACAGGGTGGAGGAGAAGAAGCAGAACAAACCAAGCCTGGAACTCCTCCTTCCCATCCAGGTGTGCTCATTCTCCTGTTTCAAAAGACGGCAAGAACATGAAGTCAACTTCCACCTGATGGCTGCTGCTGGACATTCTGTATTTTCAGTTTGACCTGATTCTTCTGTCTTTTGGCTTCATGTTAAGGGCCTTTGGACAAAATCTGCTCTGATGTACAAGAATATTTCAGATTCAAATTCAGTGTATCTTAAAACAAGTGTTTCCACGGTGAGCAAGGGGGACCTGATATAATTGCCAAAGCCAGCTTGAGGTTGATAACTCTTGAATTGGATTTTATTTTTGTCAGGCCAAGGTCTGAGAATCTAGAACAGCAATATCATGAATTTTCAGAAGAGCCAGTGAGTCACATAGTATCCACAGTTGAGTCACAGCAGATGTCAGTATAGAAAACATTCACAATCCCTGGGTAATCTCATTTTCTATTTTATTTTTATCTTTAGCCCTGCCCCCCAATTATTTGACTTGGAATTAACTTTTGGAGGGACAGGAAGTATTATCTTAGAAACTAGGTTGGGAAACATGCTCAATGATAGAGCTGAGCTTTACATTTTGAGTTTAAACATGTACATCAGGAGCAGTGGGAAGGGTCTTAAAGTATTTCTCATTTGATTGTCTGTGTGTATGGCTGTTATGTAAATATTTTGGGTTTTTTTTTTCATTTTTTGAAATTGGAAAAAATCTGTGGGATTTTTCCCCCTTTAAAACATAAAAAAAAAAAGAAAAGGAAAACTGTTTCTTTACATACAAATAAATTTCTTTGATAAAAAGTAATAAGCCTCTGAAGTTTTTGTTGTTTTTTCAAAAGGGATACTAGGCAGCCTTGGCTGGCTTGGAACTCACTGTAGATCAGGCTGGCCTCTTGTTTTTTGAGACTGGGTTTGTGTAGCCCAGCCAGACCTGGAACTCTTTGTCCTCTTGCCTCCTCTTACCAAGAGTTGGGGTGCGGGGCCTTTGTTCCGAGACAATGTCTAGCTAGCCCAGTCGTCCAAGAACTTGCTGTGTAGCACAGTATGATTCAGAACTCAAGCAGTCCTTATGTCTCGACCTCCGGAACACTGGGATTACAGGTATGAGTCAACACCACAAAATCTTATCCTGATAAGAGTCTGAAAAATCCAAATTAGTTAAAAACCAGTGGCTTCCCTGAGTTTTTTAAATGGGCTCACAGGAATGCAGGGTTGTTGACTCAAGGGACAGATTTTGTTTGTCTATATTTGATTTGTTTTTGTGTGCTAGCGTTTCTCACTTTTTCCTGACTTGCAGTTGGTATAAAATTCATCAGTAACTTGCTGGGATGTTACTAAACGTTGCTGGGTTTTCCACTGGCTGAAGTAAAGTAAATGCTTAAAAGCATGTAGGACTCAAAGAGAATGTAACATATGAATCCAGGTTTTTGTGGTCAAGAACTGACTTTTTTGAAGTGAGTGTAGGAAGGCCTCTTTATCGGGGAAAAAGAAAGTTTGGCCAGGAGTCGTGACATGTTAATGCCAGAACTGGGGAGTCAGAGGCAGGTGGGTCTCTCGAATTCGAGGCCAGCCAGCCAGAGTTCAAGGACAGCCAGTGCTATATAAACTATGTTTCAAAAAAAAAAGTTTATTAATAAAGTGCTTGAAGTCAATAAGTA
>CABHPQ010163314.1:0-21512 GCA_902168405.1 Peromyscus aztecus | reverse complement strand
ACTTGAATGTATCTAGGACTCAAACATGGTCCTAATTTTTCAAAGCTTTTGTCTCCGAGGATAAGAGAATAAGTGAAATGTGGCATCCTCTCTCCAAGTGAGTTTGGAAAAGGGAATGTCTAATAAAACAAAACTAGAAAAAGTCAAAAATCAGGCACACGAGTTCTTGGTGTCCTCACACAGAAGTGTTGTGAAAGTGGCTCCCTTTACTTTTCGTAGTGCAATCAACCTCTGCCCTACTAAATGGTTCGGAAAGAATGACTTCCATATACTTTCTTAATTATTTGGTGACCAGATTTTGTAAGTTAAAAAGCCAAGACACCCAGTTAGATCTGAAATGCTGCTAAACAGCAATACAATTTTAGTGTATGTAAGTCCTTGAACTATGAATGATAAATGTACACTTAAAACAATTGGTCTAAAAGCTCAGCTAGGCATTTTACTCAGCTTTTCAAAAAATATTCTAGAACATTTTAAGATATTGCATTGGAAATTGGAAGATGGAAAAAAATAAACGTATCCTACAACAGTCACGAGGTCCTTCTTTGTCCTTGTGACCTTATCCTTTGTGACCTTATCTCTAAATACACACAGACATCATTCCACACTATTCACAGACATATATACAGGCATACTTAATGAGCACACGTACCTCAGATAGTTTTATTTTTTTATTTTTATTTTTTTTTTAGGATTCTATTTAAGGCCTTTTGATTTTAATCTAAGAAAAGATTGGCTAATGTGTTGCTTAGAGCTCTAGGTCATTAATTAAAATCAACTCCTATTATAGAAAAGGCATTCAACTCCCACTTGGTCATGACTTAAAAAAATGATAGCTACTTCATCAAGTTGAGGCCCAATCATTTTCATTTTAAAAATATTTTCCAGTTTATCTACTTAATTTCTTCAAGATTGTCGTTATTGTTTTACATTTATGAAAAAACAAACAAACAAAGAGAGGAAGTCACTGGAGAATCCTGTATGTGGAGTCCACAACCCTTGGATGCCCACCCTGGTTTGTGTAACTATGTGTTCATTTGAAGGGCAACCAAATTGAAGAATGGTATTTTGAGACTGGTGAGTTCCAGTTCATTGGTAAGAGAAAGTCTGTGAGTGTACTGGACAATGCCAGTGGAGAAGAGTTCGAGTCACTTATAGCCCCAATTCCATGCCTGTGAAATGTCAAGTGATGCTTAGATGGACGATTAAAACTGCTGGAAAGCTGGAGCTGACCTGGCGCACGTCATCAGCCAAGTCTTGTTGTCTTTGGACCGTTGTCTTCTTGCTAGGCAGTACTAGTTTTGGCTAAGCAAAATAATGCTTTGTTAGGAAAGTCTTTCACTTCATCAAGATTTCAGCGTGAATTCATTTCTGCTTCCTCTTAAGTCAACACTACTGTTCAATCAAAGTGTGAGGCCCGCAGATGCCTGTGAACGTTAAGGTTGACCTTAAGGTTTCTCTGTACACAGCAAATAGAGAAGAAGAGGTCATGAGTTTGAGATAGTTGGGGTTCATGGAAGGAGTTAGATGGGGTGGCGGAAATGGTGTAAGTATGGGGTAGTGTGCCCATGTGTGAAATCTGCAAATAAAAAAAAAAAAGGTTTAAAGTGTTTGTAAGGAAGTAAAATTGCCAGGGATCCAGTCTGTCAATCCCCTACTTTAAGGGACTAGAATTTGCTAATATGGACTTTGTGTCATGTAATTTTCAGATGAGGATAATGCATAGGTACCAATGACAATCGACTCATTCAGCATGTCTGCTCACATGTGGGCAACACAAATTCAAGGATTTTCTTGCCCTGGAGTACAGAAACCCACCCAAAGAAAACATACAATTTTTTTTTTAAAAGGGCACAAATGACCCAAGGACTGCTTTTGGCAGAACAGTCAGATGTGAACGGACTGGCTCAATTATAGGATTGATATGGCATATGGCAAATGCTGTTCTCTTAGGGAAAAAAATGCAAACTATGGCTATGGAACCAGGAACCAATCAAGGGACTATCTGAAGAATGAACACGCATCTAGACTGATGATCAGAACCAGGGCCCGGGGATTATTGTCGAGAAATCATTGAAATCATCAGTCGGGTCTAGGAAGAGTGGAAATGACAACCTGGATCAAGGGATTCTGGGAGAAACTGCACAAACAAATGTATCACGGGGGAGCTGTTAGAGCGCTGGAGCCCTTCCTCAGAACTGTAGCCTTTGAGGGTCTCTCTTCTCTCTACAGCTCCCAGGCAAGAGGAGCCAGCTTGCCCCCACTGGCTCCCCCAAAGCACAGACCTCACAGCTCCAAGGCAGTGATATGAGAGCGAATGTGTTGCTCCCGCTGTCCTCACAAATGTCTTCTTTTTCTGACATGTCTTTCCAAAGACTTTCTCAATTGAGATCGTCTAAGAGTGTCATCACATTCCAAGTTACCCGAAAATCTTAATGCCATCAATAGGACCTGTATTCACATAAGGATAGCTGCATTGAAATATAGACTTCCTTGTTACAGGGACTCTATTGAGATTGATGTTTTGCCCTATTTTACACAAATATTTATTGGGAAGTGAAGCAATTTTCTTGTCTCCTTTCTGATTTATTTTTTGAGAATTGCATACAAGAGTACTATGTTTATATCATTTCCACCCCTCCCTCTCAGCCTCCAATTCCTCTCATATTTCCCCCTGTTCCCTCTCAAATTTATTACCTCTTCAATTACTATTCTCTCTGTCTCTCTCTCTGTGTCTCTCTCTGTCTCTCTGTCTCTCTGTCTCTGTCTCTCCCTCTCTCTCTCTCTCTCTCTCTCTCACACACACACACACACACACACACACACACACACACATTTAGTGTTGCTCATATGTACATGAGTTTAGAGTTGATCACTTGGTACTAGATAACCTATCAGGGAACTCTCCTTGGAGGAAACTGACTCTCCCTCTCTCTCAACAGCCATTTTTTTTGTCTGTCGCTTTTCATCTAGGAATGTGGCCTTGTGAAATTTTCCTCATTTGTGTTAGCATGTCAACTGGTACTGTGATTATGCAGATCTTGCTTAGGCAAGTATATTGTTGAGACTTTATAGGTGCAGCTTTTTTATAATGTTTAGAGATGCTATTTATAGCAAGCATTCTAGTCCTCTGCCTCTCACAATCTTTCCGGCTTCTCTTGTAAAATTTTCGCTGGGCTTAGGTGTAGGGGATGTGTTGAAGATGTATCAGTTGGGATTGCACTCCACGTGGCCACTATTCTCTGCTGCAGATAGAAGCTTCTTTGATTAGGGTCGAGAGAACTACACTTACCTGTGGGTGTAAGGATAAATGTTTAGAATGTAGTTAGAAATTACAGTGGTTTAGGAAATTGACAGAAGTTTGTTCTCCTCTAGGGTCCATGACCTCTCTATCCATAGGCATTTGGCTAGGTTCACAGTACCACATGTGATTTCCCTCCTATTGAGCAGGCCATAAGTCCAGTTAGACAGTTATTAGTTGCCCCAAAGATAAAAGTGCCCCTATTGCACCATTAGGAATATCTTTTCAGACCAATCATTGTTACGGTGCATAGGCTTTACAGTTGGGTAGGACTACTCGTTGCTTTTTTCCATTCAATGCTTGCACAACCTCTTCTGATTCTATGAGAGCTAGTCCTCAGGGAGGATGCTTCTAGGTTAGCTCACGTCCAAAGTATATGGGTTTTCAGAAGCAGAGTCTGACCCTCAACCTCTAGGAGGCATACTGGAGTGATGGCAACAGCCTATGATGTTTAGGAAGTCTCTTGGAATCCACTCCTGCCCAACAACTCAAAGGGAGATTTCCCATGCCTGGCACTAGGATTTTTATTAGATAGTATATGGATGGCTCTTTGGGAGAACAGTATTACCTTATGTTGTCTAATTCATAATTTTAAGGAAGCTCATAATACATTTCCCTATGAGTTTTTTTCTATTGTTAAAATTGAATATAGATTTTTTTCATACAACACATTTCTGGTCATGGTTTCCCCTCCCCAAGCTACTCCCAGATCCTCTCCCACTTCCCCAACCACCCAGATCCACACTCTTTCTTTCTCTCTCCCATTAGAATACCAACAGGCATCTAAAAAAATAATAATTAAATAAATTAAGATAAAATAAAAACAAGAAAAAAAAAACAGAATAGGACAAGACAAGCAATCAAGGGGGGGAGCCAGAGAAAAAGCACAAGAAACACACAGGCACCGAGACATGCACACATTCTCACACACCCACAGGAAAACCCATAAAAATAAAATCAAAACCATAATATATAAGCAAAAGATCTGAAAGGGGAAAAAAAATGCCCAGACAAAGTATCGTGAGACAAAAGAACCTCCAAAACTACCATTGGTTTCATTTTATGTTGGCTTGTCTACTGCTGGGCCTGGGGCCTGCCTTCAAGTGTTGTTTGTATAGTTGGTGAGACTGTTGGAGAAAACCAGTTTTTCTTTTGCAAGTTGTTCTGAGTTGGAGATAGCTTCTGGGTTAGGGACATGGGCTTGTGTCTATGTCCCCTCTCAGTACTGGGACCCCATCTGGCTTAGACCCGTACAGGCCCTGTGCGTGCTGCCACAGTCTCTGTGAGTTCATATGTCCATCAATCCCGTGGTATCTAAAAGGCCTTGTTTCCTTGTCTTCCCTCCCCACCGGTTCTTCCAATTTTTCTACCTCCTCTTCCACAGAGATGCCTGAACCCTGAGAGCAGGGAGTTGATGGAGACATCCCATTTAGGACTGAATGTTCCAAGGTCTCTCACTCTCTGCACATTGTCTAGCTGTGGGTCTCTGTGTTTGTTCCCATTTACTACAGGAGGAAGCTTCTCTGATGACGGCTGAGCAAGGCACGGACCTATGAGTCTAGCGGAATGTTCTTAGGAGTCATTTTATTGCTATGTTCCTTTAGCTCAGTGGTTCTCAGCCTTCCTAATGATGCAATCCTTTAATACAGTTCCTCATGTTGTGGTGACCCCCGACCATAAAATTATTTTCTTTGTTACTTCATAACTGTACTTTTGCTACTGTTATAATCTTAATGTCAATATCTGTGTTTTATGATCATCTTAGGTGACCCCTGTGAAAGGGTCATTCAACTCCCAAAGGGGTCACAGCCCACAGGTTGAGCACCACTGTTTTAGCAGACTAGCAGTAATTGGGTCCACAGTCTATCCAGTCCCAGGTTCTTGGCATCTGGGAAGTGTCTGGCCTGGGTAATATTTTATGGAGTGGACCTTATCAGATAGTGAGTGGTTGGTTACCTCCACAAATTTTGTGCCTCTATTGTACCAGCATAACTTGCAGGCAGGTCATCATCACTGTACAGATTACAGGGTTTGAAGCTGGATTTATGTTCACCTTTCTCCTCGGGTAGTGTGCAGAATACATTCCAGTACCATGAATACTAGTCAGTAGTGGAGAAGGCTCTAGGTAGGGACCAGTTCAACCTCTCCCTGTTCAGTGAGTTGTACGAGTATTGTCTTCAACAATACAGCCTTACCATTAATTTATGGAGAGTGACCAACAGCCTTGGAAATAATCTGGGTTGTTTGGGGCTTTCAATGGGGCTCCTTTGGTCATCATCTCAATTAGATGCAACCCATTCCCAGGACTGGAGGTTTCATTGGGTGGCAAGAAATGCCTAATTAGGGTCGTGTCTCCCTCATTGTTTGGTGATTCCAATTCAGTTTCTTTCATATATGTATATATTTTAAGAAGCTTCTACTGTGTTAGATTTCCATACAAACCCTCCAATGGCCATTAGTTTTAGCTGTCCCCCCCCTCCCTGATTGATCCTCCCTTTCCAGTCCCTTCCCTACCATCCATAACTCTCTATTCTATTTTCCCTTCCTGGAGAGAGCCCTCCCTCTCCTGTGTTCTGTTATTCTATACCTAATCTCTGTGGTTAGAAGGATCGACTCCTGCTTGTCAAAGATTAGGAGCTATCATCCACACAGAAGTGAATACATACTGTATTGGCATTTTGGGTCTGGGTTACCTCATAAAAGATGATTTTTCTTCCTAGCCTCATACATTCACCCGCGAATTTCATGATTTCTTTATAGCAGCTGAGTAGTGTTTCATTGTGTAGACATACCCCATTTTCTTTATCCATCCATCTGTTGATGGACATATGTGTTGCTTCCAATTCCTAGCCATTATGATGAGAACAGCAATGAACATGGTAGAACAAATATCTACAGTCAGATGTAGAGTCCTTTGAGTATATGTCCAAGAGTTATAGAGCTAGACCTTGAAGTAGATCTAGTCCCAGCTTCCTGAGACAACATTACATTGTTTTCCATAGTGGCTATACAAGACTGCGCTCCCACCAACAATGGGTGGTGGCCCCCTTACTCCAGATCTTCACCAACAGGAGTTGTCATTTGTTTACTATGCTTGGCCATTCTGACTGGTGTAAGATGAAATTTCAAAGCATTTTTAATTTGCATTTCCATGATGACTAAGGACTTTGAACACTTCTTGAAGTATTTCTCATCCTTTAGTCCTTCCTTTTTTGAGAACTCTATTTAGATCTGTTCCTCAGTTTTTAATTGGGTTATTTGTTTTCTTGATGTCCAGTTTTTTGAGTCCTTTATATATTTTAGATATTAGACCTCTATCATGTGTGTAGTTGGTAAAAAAAAAAAAATAGAAATCTTTTCTTACTCTGTAGGCTGCTGCTTTGTCTGAATGATGGTGTCCTTTGTTACACAGAAGCTTTTCAGTTCCATGTGGTCCCACTTATTAATTATTGTTCTTAATTCCTGTGTTGTCATTGTTCTGTTCAGAAAGTGTTTTCCTGTGCCAATGAGTTCAAGGTTTTCCCCACTTTCTCTTCTATCAACTTCAGTGTATATGGCCTTATGTTGAGGTCCTTGATCCTTTTGGATACAAAGTTGATTTGTATGCAAGGTGATAAGTATGGGTCTATTTGGATTATTTACATGTAGCCATCCAGTTTGACCAGCACCATTTGTTGAAGATACCTTTTTCCAGTGTGTATTTCTGGATTCTTTATAAAAAATCAGGTGTCCATAGGTGTGTAGATTTATGTCTAGGTCTTCAATTCAATTCCATTGATCAACATGTCTGTTTTTATGCCAATACAATCCTGTTTCTATTACTATAGCTCCATAACATAATTTGAAGTGGGGGATGATGAATAACTTCCAGCAGTTATTTTATTATTCAGGATTGTTTTAGCTATCCTGATTGGGTTTTTGTTGTTGTTGTTGTTTTGTTTTGTTTTGGTTTTTTTGGCTTTTGTTTTTTGTTTTTTTGTTTGTTTTTGTTTTTGTTTTCTTTTTTTGTGTGTGTGTGTGTGCTTCCATATGAAGCTTAAAATTATTCTTTCAAGTTCTGTGAAGAATTGTATTTCTATTTCATAGGTATTGCTTTGAGCCAGTAGATTGCTTTTAGTAGCATGGCCATTTTTACTATATTAATCTTACCAGTCCATGATTGTGGGAGATCTTTCCATCCTCTGATATCTTCTTCATTTTTTTTCTTCAATGTCTTAAAATTTTTATTATATCAATCTTCAACTTGCTTGGTTAGAGATACCCTAAGATATGGGGGAGGGGGGGCAGGGGGCATCGTGAAAGGTATTGCTTCCCTGATTTTATTCTCAGTGTTTGTCATTTATATATAGAAAGGCTACTGATTTTTTGGTGTTAATTTTGTATCTTGATACTTTGCTGTAGAAGTTTCTTGGTGAAGTTTTTAGGGTCACTTATGTATACTATCATATCATCTGCAAATAAAGATACGGTGACTTCTTCCTTTCCTGTTTGTATCCCCTTGATCTGCTTCAGTTAGTTGTCTTATTGCTCTAGCTAAGATTTCAAGTACCATACTGAATAGGTATGGAGAGAGTGGATATCTTTGTCTTGCTCCCGTTTTACTAGAAATGCTTTGAGTTTCTCTCCATTTAGGTTGGTGTTGGCTGTGGGCTTGCTGTAAATCCCCTCTATTAATTGATGTCTATTATGTTGACTGTATGTTCAGTTTCTCAGGGACTTTTATCATGAAGGGGTTTTAGATTTTGTCAAAGGCCTTTCCTGAATCTAATAAGATGGTCATGTGGTTTTAGTGTTTCAGTTTGTTTATATGATGGATAACATTTATCCATTTACATATGTTGAACCATACTTTTATGAAGACTACTTGTGGTGGATGTTCTTTTTGATGTGTTCTAGGGTTCAGTTTGCCAGTATTTTGTTGAGAGTTTTTTCATCTATGTTCATAAGGGAAAGTGATCTGTTATTCTCTTTCTTTGTTGGGTCTTTATGTGGTTTGGGTATCAGGGTGACCTTGGCCCATAAAACAAATTAGGCAATGTTCCATCTGTTTTTATTTTGTGGAATAATTTGAGGAGCATTGGCATTAGCTCTTCTTTGAAAATCTGGTAGAATTCTGCTTTAAAGTCATCTGGCCATGGGCTTTGGGGTTTGGTAGGCTTAATGAATGCTTCTCTTTTACTCGGGGTTATAGGTCTGTTAGAATTGCTTGTCTGATCTTGACTTTACTTTGGTAGGTGGTATATATCAGGAAATGTGTCCATTTCTTTTTGGTTTCTAATTTAGTGGAGCCAAGATCTTTAAGGAATGTCCTTACGACTCTGAATTTTCTTGTGTCTGGTGTTATGTTCCCCTTTTGTTAATTTGGATCTTCTGTCTCCATCTTTTTGTTCGTTTGGCTTAAGGTTCATCTCAAAGATCCAACTCCTCATTTTATTGATTCTTCATACTGATTTATTGCTATTGTCTCTATTATATTGATTTAAGCCCTGAGTTTGATTATTTCTTGCAGTCTACTCCTTCTGAGTGTTATTTCTTCTTTTTGTTCTAGAGGCTTTGGGTGTGCTTTTAAGTTACTAGTATAAGCTCTCTTCTTTTTATTTTTATTTTCCAATGTAGACATTTAGTGTTATGAACTTGCCTCTCAGAACTACCTGCACCATACCATTTCGATTTGGGTATGTTATGTTTCCATTTGCATTCAATTCTAAAACATTTTTAATTTCTTTCCTAATTTCTGTCTTGACTCATTTTTCATTCATTCGAGAGTTGTTCAGTTTCCATGGTTTTGTAAGATTTCTGTTGTTTCTGTTGTTGATATCCAGCTTCAATCTGTGGTGGTCATACAGGGAGTTACTTCAAATTTGAATTCAGATTGGAACTTGCTTCAGTTTGCATTTCTCTAACTTCAAGATGATGGACATTTTTTAGATATTTATTGCTCATGTTTTTATTTCTTCCTTCAAAAATTATCTGTTCAGATCTAAGATCCATTTTGTAACTGGGCCTTTTGTTGTCTTGATTTGTTGTTTTTTGGTTTCTTTATATATTCTGGATAATAATCCTCTAGCAAATATAGAACTGGCGACGAGTCTGTCCCACTCGGTGCTCTTCCTCTCCCCTCAGTTTCCCTTTCTGTATAAACCTTTTCAGTTTTATGAGGTAAAGTTGGTGAAACAATGAAGGTTTTTTTGAGGAGGGTCACTAACAGGAGTTTGGGTGAGGGGTTACTTACCAGGTCAGAGATAACACAAAAGCAGTTGCATCACCAAAAAAGCCTGCCTAAACATGGGTGATAACTGGTGAAGGCCGCACCTCTGGAACTCTCCACACAATTGACAGGCAGCTCAGTCCTTCTGAGAGATCTCTCCACTGCTCAGCTGATCAGTTTCCTTCCCAGCAGTTGTTACTCCTTTTATGTTGGGTCTTCGAGAAAAGTGAAAGTTTTTGCTTTCCCGGGCCATGTGACATTTTGTTTACCTCCGAGTCTCTCAAGCCTCTAGGCAAGTGGTTCTCAACCTGTAGGTCGTGACCCCGTTGGAGGCATCGAATGACCCTTTCACAGAGGTCTCCTAAGACCACTGGGAAACACAGATTTTTGCATTATGATTCATAACAGTAGAATTACAGTTATGAAGTAATAGCAAAAATAATGTTATGGTTGGGGGTCACCACAGCATGAGGAACTGTAGTAAAGGGTTGTAGCATGAGGATGGTTGAGAACCACTGCTCTAGGTCTTTCCTGGAGGAAGTTTTTCTGTTAGGGTCCATGAAAAGTCACATAAAAGACCATCAGACATGTATGCAATCAACAAGAACATTTAATTCTTGAGACCAAAAATTCCAGCACGCAGGGGTCAAACTATCTGACAAAGTGGCAAAATGGCGAACCCAAGAGAAGCTCCCAGCCTCCTTTTAAGCATAGCTAGGGGAATTCCAGCTGTGGTTAAGTGTACTTTGAAGTGACTGGGTATAGACCCTTACTGGTATAGGAATCATTTTCTGATTGGCTCATGACATTTGGTCAGTAACTGAGGTTGCTGTGTCAGGAGTCTGTCTGACTGAAAATAGCAAGAACAGTTCCTGCTTGTGACCAAATAGGACCCTGATTGGCTACCAGACTGGATGTACTTGCTGAGGGTCTGATGGAAGCCAGGCATGAGTCAGTTTAGGATGGTAGGGTAATATGGGGCAGAGGTCTTAGCAAAATGGCCCCTGGAAAAAAAAACCAAAAACCAGCTGGCCCTGTTAGGGTCAGTCCTGTTATAAGGGGGATGGCTGCTTCAGTTTTAATTTGAAGGAAAGTGCTAAACAACATTCTAGCTAGCTTGCTTCTTTCTTCCAAGCCCTGAAGTACAGTTCACAGAAAGCTCTTGTTCATCTTCAGGAAGTTTCTCTCTGTGTGTCTGAACAGGATGTCTGTATATTCTCAGAATGGCCATTTTCCTATCTCTATCATAAAGTAATCTTTGCTTGTGAAATTTAAAAACTCACAAAGCACCAATGTTTAAAAAGCTACTCAGTTATCTATAAAATTAAAGATAAAGGTAACAGTCAGTCAGGGAATCCGCTATACTTTGTTTTATTAGTTCGTGAATAAATGGGCAACAATAAAGTCAAAATACTTGATTTTTCAAGAGTTTATGAGATTTGCAGTATCCTGAAACACCTGTATCTCATATCTTTAGATATGGAAGTGAAAATAATTACTCTCTCTTCTTTGGTGTATCACAAACTAACTTCAAGCTTTATTAAGAATAGTGGTGCTTGGGCTGGAGAGATGGCTCAGAGGTTAAGAGCACTGACTGCTCTTCCAGAGGTCCTGAGTTCAATTCTCAGCAACCACATGGTGGCTCACAACCATCTGTAATGAGATCTGGCACCCTCTTCTGTATACATAATGAATAAATAAATCTTGAAAAAAAAAAGAATAGTGGTGCTTTCACCATTTTCCCAAATTCTAGCACCTAGCTTAGGGGAAAATTATTAATAATAATAAATTCAAGTTCTGGCTGTGTAATCTGAGCAAGCAACTTCTATTTCTCCATCTATAAAATGAGTAGATAAAGACCTAATCTAAAAGACTTGTGAAAATTAAAGATAGGATGTGAAGTATCTGGGAATTAATGAATGAATCCTCCATGAACTTCATAGAATAGTTGTAGTTATAGAGAAAGATTAAAATATTCTGGTGGTCTAATTTATTACCTAATTAATAGGTAGAAAACATAATTTCCAATATGTAAATCATGTATTTCCACAAAATAGTTCCTTTTTATGTCTTCCTCAGGGCATTCAGTCATGTGGCTGGAAAAGGCCAGAAGATCCTACCTGAAGTTCTGATGTTCAGGGAGAACAACACAGCCAGGATCTGGGGATGAAACAAAAGGAAACAGGCAGAAACGGAAGCAGAATGATCTGTGCCTGGGCAGAGGAGAGTGAATGGAAAACTGAGCTATTCTCTTGTGTGGGCCATTGGGTAGAAATTCTGAATTTGGTTAGCTGACAGCCCACCAGAACTGTGGTGACTATCTGGGCAATCTACCAAGGTCCCAGTGACCTGCTGGAAATTGTCCATAAGGTCAACTCAAAGTACTGACATCACAGGCTGCATGGTGCATGTGACATCAGGTTAGCCCATGCAATACACAGGAGGAGTCACTGTTACCAATACCTCTGTGACTGAGTCAGTCAGCAAGTCGGCATTCGCGGGTCCACACTGATTAGTTTAGCATGCTACTCTTAGTCAGTTAACCAAAGACATTTAGACCAAAAGACTACATGCTTCATAAGACAGCTTAGTAGGCTTGTTAATTGGTTTTAAATTTTTAAATTTTTTTCAGAGATCATAGTTCTGCCTTTTGATAATGTATTATCACATTCTTCATTTAGTAAACAGGTATTAGATCATTTAAAATTGTATATTTGTTACTTAAAATTAGCTACAAAAATAGTATAATGGAAAGATTAACTTTATCCTGTAACTAGATTGCTAATAACTTGGGAGTAAATGTTTTCTGATTTTTAACAATTTGGGAGAAACAACCAAATTTTCATTTTCTAAAATAATGTTAATGTTTTTGTACTTTTGAGGGCTGGAGAGCTGACTCAGTGGTTAGTATCACTTTCTGCTCTGGTAGAGGACCTGGGTTGGGTTCCCAACACTAACATGGTGACTTAAACCATCCATAACTCCAGTTTCAGTGGCTCCAATGCCCTTTTCCGGCCTCTGCAGGCACTGCACACACCTGGTGGACATATATACACCCAGGCAAACCACTCATGCACCTAAAAGTAAATAAATAAAGCACTTTGTAGCAAAGTATATAGCATATGTTATCCATACAGATTTCTATAAGTAGGATTGGGTTAAGCCATAGCCTTAAAGTTAAGAAAAAAAATACTTGACTCTGAGTAACATAGTCTCCAGATGTGTGAGAAAGACATAGAATATCCTTATCACCATGAAATGTTTTGGCATCCCTCAAGCACTTAAGTCTCAACTGAATGA
This sequence comes from Peromyscus aztecus, assembly GCA_902168405.1. Classification (NCBI taxonomy): domain Eukaryota; kingdom Metazoa; phylum Chordata; class Mammalia; order Rodentia; family Cricetidae; genus Peromyscus; species Peromyscus aztecus. The sequence continues at coordinate 8,703 of CABHPQ010163314.1, read as the reverse complement.
TATGAATTTGCATATTGCAATGTGTCTTGTTTCCAATGAGGCCCCTTCTTCTGAGATATCTGGAAATTACCAAAGATACGTTATAAAAAATTCAATACTATTATATATGTGGTATACAATATACACATATATTTATGTAATATATTAGGTAAGGTACATATGCATGTGCGTGTGCGTGTGCGTGTGCGTGTGTGTGTGTGTGTGTGTGTGTGTAAATCAATGCTAAAAAACAAAGCAACCCATCTTTAAATATGGGCAAAAGGACCTGTCCTGAAGCCACTCCTAGGCTTCTTGGTCAAAGAAGTGTCTTTTTGCAGTGGGCAGAGGTCAATGAAGAGATGCATAACGATCAGAGTGCTGAGACTAAGAGACAAGGTGCTCAGCCCTGAGTGGGACCCCTGTATCGACTGCCTCCGCCCCTGCCATTTCCAACCAAGGCCCAGGAGAGATAGCAAAAAAGAAGACAGAAAGAACGTAAGAGGCAGAGAATGGGGAGGAGCGCTGGGAAACACTGTTTTCTGGATACCACATGGCTATCAAAGAAGCGAACTCACCGCAGCTATGGAACACTGTGTGTGGGGCAGAGATCTCCAGGTCCCACCCCTCACTGAGGGACTCTCAGGTGCTTTCTGAAGGAGAGAGACTAGAGTCGTGAGGTGACATGCACCAGTGGGTGAGCTCACACGCGCATATGGGCAAGCACTACCTGGATTTAGCAGGTTATATTAATTAAAAAAAAAACACAAAAATTGTTTTGGGGGTGTGTTGAGGATAGAATTGGAAGGGGGAAGTGGGGACATATGTCATAGTGAGCTTCAGTTGTCAATTTGACACGTATGGAAAGAGGGAACCAACCTCAGCTGAGGCTTTGCCTCCATCAGATTGGGCTGTGCACAACATGTCTGTGGGGGCATTTTATTGGTTGCTAATTGATGTGGGAGAGCCCAGCCCGTAGTGGGCAATGCTGTCCCTGGGTAAGTGGGCCTGGGCTGTATAAGAGAGAGCTGAGCAAGTCAAAGGAAAGAAGCCAGTGAGCCACACTCCTCCATGGTCTCTGTCTCCATTCCTGCTCCAGGTTCCTGCCTTGAGTTCCTGACCTGGCTTCTCTCAGTGATGGACGGGTACCTGGAAGTGCATGGTGAAATACGTCCATCCTTTCCTCCTCAAGTTGCTTTGGTCGGCGTTTTATCACACAACAAAGAAGCACACTAGAACAGTATATATAGTGTGTATATATGTGCATACATATATATGTATATATATATGTGTGTGTGTGTATATACACATATATGTGAGATCACATTTCTTTGTATACGTGTCTGAAATTCTCAAGAATAGTGTTTTTTAAGAAAATAAATAAAATACATAAAGTGGGGATGAGGCAAAAGATTAGAACAGATACCACATGGAAAGATACCATCGTGTCAATAGGGAAATGAAAAATTAAAGCCACAGGTACACCCCAATTACGCAAGCTAAACCTAGAAAGACCAGTACTCAGCACTGATGAGAACATGGAAGATCGGGAATTCTCACAGGTCTACTGATGGGAATACAAGATACTGCAACTTCTTTGGGAAAGAGGTTCTTGCTAAAATCTATGGAAACTACTCTGGAAGGAATAGGAAAAGCATGAAGTTGTATAGGTTGCATAATGTAAACTTTTGTGGGAACCAGCATCTCCTAATCTCTGTGTGTGGTTAATGTCAGAATATGTGCACAATATGATCAAATTATACTTTTAAAGTAGTTTTCCCAAACATTTTTTTTTGCATTAATGGGGAAGATTGATATACATTTAAAACCTTACTTCCTCCCAAACTTTGACTTTTACAATGGTTCTTGACCTGGGTCTTACTTCAGAATCATCTGAAAGCCCAGTGCCCAGGGCCACACTCCAGATGGATGGAATCAGAGCCTCTCTGGGGTGACTCCTGGACATTATCCTATATTCAAACAACTCTTCCCTCAGAAGTCTTTACAATGCAACCAAGTTTGAGTACAAAGTTTTGAACTTCTGGTTCACAAATCAATTTAACTTACATTCTGCAAATCATATGATATTCAAAAACCATTTGACGACTTTACCTTTGTCTCTGCAAATGTAAACTGACTCATCTGTCTGTATCTAAATGTCTCACTCAAGAGGCCATGGGCCCTGTCCAGTTTTTGTATGTAACCTAAAAGAAATAAATGGTGATCTGGATTCCAACTCATGTTCCTGGTCTCAGGGGTTAGTGGCAGGATTCTGGGGAGGAAGCTGAATTCACTTGGAATAACCTGGAGAAGCAAGTAACTGTGATTTACCTTTTTGTTTTCATGCTAGCACTTTTGGCAAAATCTCAGGGAGAGAAACGTGCATATGTAATTCCTGAGAAACATACTGCATAAAATTCTCTCAAGCTTCCAGAAGCTACTCAAAGCAGTGGCAGTTTCTATCATTTACAGTTGATCAGGAAAGAAGAGGTATAAAAATCAGTAAAGATTTTAAGCATCATTCAAATAAAAATAATAACCAGAACAATAGCAATATCAATTGACATGTTGATGTTAGAAGGGGGAAATTTTTGCAGGGACCCACTCCTAGACAATGAACTACGGGAAGCTACTGACTGTTGGGAGATGGAGAATTGGCCTCTTTCAGGGATGAGCCCCCTAATTGGTTATCCAAGACAGAGTGGTTAGTCTTAAAACCACAAATACACAAACAAGAAAAATGGACTTATGCAGGCTCTTTTCATTTGTGCATACATACACCCACACAGATATAGGTAACACATATAATCAAAGATAAAGAGGTTATCAACTTGAGAGGGGCATGGGAAGAGTTCGAGGTGGTAGCTGGAAGAGGCTGGAGGGAGGAGTGGGAAGAGGAAGTGATGTTATTCTATTTCAATCAAAAACATTTTTTAAAAAAAGAGAAAAAGATTCAGGTCTTGCATTCTCCAGTGTTTGCAGCCCCACCGAGCCACATTGCACATACTTCCTGAGCAAGTCTGGGTGCACTGGTACTAGGTAACAAAGGGCAAAGGTCAGGGCACTGGTAACTATGACCAGAGAAGACAGTAACCACAGTGACGAGGTGTAAAGAGGGTCATTGTAAGTCCTGCCTACCCCTGAACGCTGAGTCAGAGAAGACAGCACCAGGACACATTGAATATAAAAGCCCTCGCCACATAAACTGTTTTCATTACTTTTCCCTTGGCATGACATGAGTTTTAGCACCCTGCCTCCAGGCAGGAATGAGCCTAACCCTCCCTGCTAACCTCGGATTAACGGAAGCAACCTTTCCCAGCTTCCCATTGGCTTCCACGTGCTCTAGAGCCCTCAGACTTCCCTTCCCATGCCCAAGCTGCTGAAGGTCTACAGTGAAATGTGCATGATCTTATCTCCCACTCAAAATAATGGATTGATCCGACATTGACAATCATTGGGAAATATCGCGTCCTTGACAACAAGGGCTCCTGGCTCACATTTATCAAAATGCTGAAGTGTTTTAAAAAGCAGTTCTTCTTCTCGGCATTCTTCACGCAGACACTTGCAGCCATTGCGTACTGTTAAGTCTTTGAGACCCTTTCACCTACTGAACATAAATTGAAGATTTGGGGCAGTAAAAAGATAATCACACTTTGGACTGAATTAGCCTGCTTAAAAGCTCTTGCTCTGCCTATTACAGCAGCCACTATGCACAAATGTGCAAATGGGCAAGTGTACCCTGAGACAGCCTATATGTCACATTTCCTAGGGCTATCTCCAAAAGGAAAGAATACAGAAAAAAAAAAATCTCCAGATTTTTGATTATATGTAAAAGTGGTTATATATAAAAGTGAATCTATTTTAGGTTATTGGACAAAGTGAAATATATTAAAATTAATTTTCACTCTCTCTTCTGTACTCTCTTTTGAATCTGCATGCTGGCAAACAATGCATTAAAGAATAAAATTTCAACAAATTGCATTTCAGGCATCTAATGGCTTTCATAACAAAGGAATTAACCAGGCAGCAGGCGGTCTACAAAGATGGAAAGAACTCCTCAAGGCCTAGAAGAACAGTTTCCATCAGGCAGCCTGAATGGACAAGGAAACATTGTTGTATAAGGCCGACTGGCGACCATCAAGTGTCTTTTCCTTCAAGGGTGAAGCAAAGACTTCCTTCACAGCCAGGTTCAGGGTGACTGGGCTCCTTTGGATTGGCTGATGTGAATCATCTGGGTGTTGGATAATCAGCTGATTTCTAAGCTGAGTTTGATTACATGACACCTAGCACAGGGACTCCATTCTTGCTTGGTCTCATGCGCTGGAGCCTAGTGCGGGAACTCACTCCAAGGCAATGTCCCTCATTTATTTTATTTAGTGATTTATGTATGTGACAAACATTAAATTTATACTTTACAGTACTAATCTAGAGCTCCATTTTACCCCCTAGGCATTGTTTTCTGGTTGTTTTTAAAATGCTTACTTAGAATTCACACTTTTCATACAACATCAGTAGGTACAACACCATAGGGAGATGCACACTAAGTTGTCAATAGTTACCTATGTGTATGCCTGTGTACACGGCTTCATGTGGCTTTCGGGGGGGAGAGGGGGGGGGAAAGACAGCCTCAAGGATCTTGAGCAGCTCAAATTCCAACATTACAACAGCACCAAGAAGGAACAAAGTCATTATGCCAAGCAGTCACATTGGAAGAGGGGTGACTTCTGTCTGTTGTCGGTGATGTAGAAGACTAGATGTTGGTGATGCAGAAGACTGGAATTGGTGATATGAAAAGCTTGGTACATGTGAGCCTGGCACATGCCCAAGTTTGAGAGCTCCTGTCCCAGACAAACTGAGACAAGCACGCCTGGATCCAGAATTCATGGTGTCACTGAAACGCACCTGCTTCTTCTAATGCTTTGGTTTGGGACAGTAGAGAACACAGGTAGACAAATCCAATAATGACTTAAGATGAGATGAGCTTTCTTTCATCTAGTTTCCTAACTGAAAGTCACATTTCTACTGCGTGAAGAGGACACCCCGAGAAATTTTAAAACTGCTCACATAATAGACTCTCAATCTCTATTTTCTCATTGGTCACCTTTAAAATTAACCCAGGACTGTTTAATAGATAAATACAGAAAGCTCAGTATTCGGTGTTACAAGAAATGCTGTAGGTGACCCTTCTAGAATGTTTTTACTGGTCAACAAGCCCTTTCCTCCACCTGCTGCCAGTGATGAGTGAACAGCTTATACCAGTTACGTTCCCCAGGGACTTGCCCTGGTTTGACTGGAGCCAGCTTGCTTAGACACCTTAGGAGATTACCCAGCGTCCATCACCACCATCACACCCATGCCTTCCCCTCTACTCCCAACATGTGGTCAGTGGCTGACTGACATGAAGATCCTAGAGCGTGGCCCTTTAACCTCATGGTGCAGTCAGACACTGTGCGCTGATATTTAAACTACAAACTCTCACCAAAGTCAGGCCAGTGGCCACACCCTTGCTTAGCCCTTCTGCTTCTTTATTTTGCTTTGCTTCCCCCCCCACACAAGATTTCCTGAGAATGCCTTCCCATAAAGCACATGCAGCCATATATCCCTGTCTCACGGTCTTCCTTTAGGTAATTTAACCAAGACAACGGGTGACTATGCTGAAATTATCTGGTTTATTTTTAATATTTTGAATTATCTTCTGAAAAATGTAGTCTCCTCATTGCCTGTCCAACTGCAAACTATTTAAGCCTATCATCAAGCTGTTGATTAAATTAAAAATATCCAAAATAAAGCATATGCAACAGAATAAATTATAAGTAGCCAACTGTCCTAAATCTCCACTAATGGACCATACTAGCTAACTAGCCAGAAAGATGTGATGAATATCAAACTGTAAAAAGACCCAAGCGAAAAGTCGGTTTATTTGCAGAGATACAGCAATAGCTTTGAGTAATTTGGAATCTGGGAAGCCTCTAGGAATGTAAGGATTCCTACCTCTAAATATGCATGAAAAAACATATATGTGAAAGGGTTGTAGCAAATGACTAATTCAAGTCCAATTTGCCACTTATTTCACTGAACAAGTATTTTGCAGATATTTTATTCAACCACAGTATATACTTATTCTCCTCTGTCTTTCTCATGTGTCAATCATGTACAAATGCCTAGTTGTTAAGCAACCATATTGCCTGCCATTTTGTGGGAAACCTAACACATACATACTCCATACATAAGCATGCATTCATGTCACATGCTACCTCCTTCATTCAATCCTGACCTATGTTCAGAGCAAGCTCTCCTCCTTCATAAAAATTTTATCTGATACTTTGAAACTTTCATACATATATCTACTGACTTTGGAGCATTTTTACACACACACACACACACACACACACACACACACACACACACTCCTTTTATCCACCCCACTCAACAATGAAACTTCTTAACAATCCCGCCCCTACATTGATCTCACTTTATTTTCTCCCCATAGACCCTCACTGAGGGTCGGGGCCTCATGAGCCTCTCCCCATGGATGATAAAACGGCAAGTGACTCAATCCTGTGCATGTAACCACACAGATGCAGTGGGGTTCCTGGTTCCAACAGTCATCCTGTACAGGCTCTGTCTTTTAATTTTACTCTTTGAAATCCCATCTCAACCCTTACTCTTCAGAGCTTCCACTCTCTAAGCAGCCCATTTTTCTCCATCCGGAAGTTCCTCTGTAGCCCACCTAGAACAGTCTGCTTCCTTCTTTGCTGCGCCCCTTCTCTGGCTCCTCTGCATCTCCACAGCTACAAACCTGATCTAACTAACTTTCATAAGGAGCTCACTCCTTTCTCTCCTGTGACCCATCCAGCTAAAAGCTGGTCACTGATACCTACTTATCCAGCATAGATCTCTCCCCATAGCTACATAGCCATAAGCCTGACACATCTCCTGGCGTCTCCATTGATGCATCAGCTCAATGGGTCTGTAACGGAGCTCACCATTTTTCTCTCATTCCAAAGCTGTTCTTTGTCCCCCTTTTCTGTTCTTTAGCTGCTGTCACTACCATCCTCACCCGAGTCAACCGATCATTTCTCTTGCCTTGCTGGTCTACTTTCAGTATTTCCAGGTCGATGTCTACCTTTGTACCCCATCAGATAGGAACTAGTCATCATTGAAATTGGTCTCCCTTGGATCCTCCCTACACTACTGCTAAAATATCCTCACCAAGAATTCAGATGTAACCAGGCCATTTCTTGCCAGCACTTCGTTAGTATTCTGTGGATCTAACTGGAACCCAGCAAAGCTTTCTGACATATTCAGCTTTGCCAACCAATAGAGAGCTACTAACTATTCTCAAGTCAAATGAATCCCCCAGCCCAAACTTTTCCAAATTTGAGTTGCCCATGGCACCATTGTTCCCCCCCCCAAAAAAATACTGTCGAAGACTGACCATGAGCATCTTTGTTTTCCCCTTAAATGCTGACAATATTCCAGTTCTTTTCAAATTTTAATTTGTGCTTTTTCCATAAAGTTTAATGAACATCAATTTAGAAATGAAAGAAGCAGTAGGAACAGCAACAAAACCCAGGCAAACAAAGGATATGATATTTAAATCAATATGAAATATTGATTTAATGCCTGTACTCACAGTTTTTGTGAGAATGGAGCAGAAGGATTTCTGTGAGTTCAAACTCGGCCTGGGCTATTTCAGGCCAATCTGGGTTACAGAGTGGGACCCTCTCTCAAAACCCAAATGAAACAAACAAATAAAATATTGGAGGCGTGTGGTAAGGGTCCAATATCTACTATGCTTGGTCTTAGCCAAGTACAGCTTCCCATGAAAACCCCAAAAAATGCTTGAAAAGTTTCCACGAAAAAGATTGAAAAACTCTGCAGACTTCAAAGAGCCCTTTAAAATGTTTTTGATGAGTTACGTGTAAATGAGCATGCAGATTAAATTTCCATCTCAGTCCACATGTTCTTAAAGCATTGACAGGAAAGGGCTTTGCCAAACAGGCTGGGTTCTGCTGAACTCAAAGCAGTTTGCTATATTCAACAAGCCCAAATGCGGCAGGCTTTCCCATTCCTGCACCCACTATCCTAATTCAAAGCACAGTGAATAACTAGCAAGTGTCAAAAGTGAGGAGAATGTTTAGAGAGGACTAAAATGAATGGAGACTACTTTTCTGCTCACATACAGGAGGAGGTGAGCTATAGAAGCTAGTTTCCTTATCCTTGACAATTACAGGCTTAGTCTAGAAATATATTTTTGAGTATCCACTATATGCCAATCACCGTTAAGAAGTCAAATAATTATATACATGTTATATTGACTTCCCAGTACGTAATAGACTTCTTTTGAAAGCCTAAAAATCCATCACCATGGCTAGGAGGACAGTGCCTGAGTACAGAACCAAAGGAGGCACAGCTCTGGAACAGAAGATGTTCAGATTCATATGTTCTCCAGGTAACCAAGCATGAAATAGGCATACTGGTTATATTTTCCTGACATGGTTCAAGAGCTGGAAACTACATCCTTAATATAGTGAGCTGCTACTGCATGCTGGCCCTGCATACTATGGGTCTCTATGTCCCAGCTCCTGGCTAGAGCATGTCAATATGTGGGCCGGAGTGATAGCATGTCGGTCAAGATCAGAAAACACCATGAACTGCCACAAATCTAGTACACAAATCCTGGTGGCCTAAAAAAGTCAACACTGCCTCCAGAGGTGCCTGACT
>CABHPQ010163313.1:0-48292 GCA_902168405.1 Peromyscus aztecus | reverse complement strand
CAATTATTACACAGTACTGTGGGTTATCAAGGGTGTATTAACAATGCTAATGTAATGAGAAATAAAATTTCTATGAGATTATGATTAATGAAGTTTGCAACTAGATATTTAATTGGAGCATCATCACTGTACTGGCCTAGTGACAGATGCAGATGCATATATGTGAATTCACATGGGTTTACAGGTGTGCGTGTGTGTGTGTGTGTGTGTGTGTTCTTAAGTGGCAGACACACATCAGAACACTTTCCATATAGTCATTGTTTAAATCATTCCTTCTTAATGGCACCCTGCAAGATTTTTTTTCTTATTACTCTATTTAGATGTGGATCAGTTAGAATAAAATAATGAATGATAGAACTGAAAATAAAACTGAGAATGCTATAAAATGCAGACATGCTTTCTAAGTTAGCATTTGCCTTTATGATATGATATTATTTCTAGATCCTCCTACTGAAACTTTTATATTTTGAGTCTCAGGAAAGTGAACATCCGTTGTGAAAATCTGGAAGGAAAAGTCTGAGTGAGTGCCTGCAGTTCATCTCTTTCCAAACTCTAATGTAATTCCTCATATGCTCTGAGGGAGATGCTTGTGTCTTCAGATCCATCCATAGCTAAACATCTCCATTTTCCTACTGATTGTAGACGTGCAATAGATAAAGAGAACATAAAGGATCTATACCTAAACATACTTATTTTTATTCATTTTCAACATATATAAGATAGATTTCAACATGGCAGGACTCTGATGAGAAATATGAAAGTTTGTAATAAAGGTTTAACTGATACAGTGCTCAAAAATAAATTGTGTAAACATCATGTGAAGCAGTCACCTTGCCTGTATGCTTCTTCATTCTCTGACGGTTAGCACATGCTTTTGGAACATCATTCTTGCTTTATAGGCAGCAATGTCACACAGGCATTTCTTAAAGATGTATTTCTAATTAGGTATATATTATGTCTCAGTGCGTATGTATATGTTAATACTGTGTTGGGACTGAACTTAGGTCCTGTGCAAAAACTTAGGTCCTTAGAGTTCTTAAGCACTGACCAGTGCCCCCATCCACCCACTCAGCTTTCGAAAGAATAATTTCTCTTTCTATGTAATGTGCAAATGTGCTTCAGGACATGGTGTACTGTGATGTACATTGAATCCTGAGCAGTTGATGACCTCCAGCAAGGTAAAAGCAATTTCATTTAACAAACAGAACCATAGATTCAGTGTAAAGAGCTCCATAGGTTAGAGTCAATTGCAAGAGTACTGACCATGAGTAACAATGTAAATAAAATAGTAATAACCAAGAAAGGAACTCAAGTCTTGATTTGAGTTCATCAATACCTAAGACATTGCTAGTCTCCTCAAATTCCCCAAACCATAAGAACCTTCCACTGTAGCCTTTCAAGAGACAGAGTGAAAAAAGTCTTTCACTCCTTATTGGTCCAACATCAGTAATATTTTTGATATTTTGAATAACTGTTGTATTGCTATTAATATTGGTATGTTTATATGTTAGGCCATAATATTCTGCTTAGTTTCTCAATGTCTTATATAAATAGAAAGTTTTTGAATATTCCTAATATTAAAATATTTCATACAGGGTAAATTTAAGTAGATCAATATTTATTCAGCACTAACATTTAACAAATGATATTTTCACATTGTTTAACTCACAGGTATTTTTCCAGAAACAGAAATACAGGAAATGAAAGAAAACTCATCATCGATCTTAACACATCATTTTATACTAAAACTGAGAAATTGTTAATAGCTCTGAGGTAGAGTTAAAGAATGTGTCCTTTCATTGTGTTTTCCTAGACTCATTAAGTGTTTTACCATTGTTATGTGTAAAATAACAATCATATTGTAATGTAGTATTTATTTTTCATTTTGCACTTTTGCTGCAGAAACTTCCAACCAGAATTCTTGATTTCTCCATGAAAATTAATTATTTGCATAATTACGAGTAAAATTAAAACATGTTAAGAGCAAATTTCAGTGGAGGAGGGACTCCAGTAACTTCTAGGACCTGGCATTCCTTCAAATAATATGCATGTAGTCATGATTTGAATTTATTTTCTTTGTAATTTTAAGAAGTTTTGCCATCCTTCCTACGGAAAATGACACAGATGTGATGTCTTGGCAGAATTCTGCATCCAGCATTTGCTCATGTAAAACGCAATAACTTGCACTGATGCTTACTCACACCTAAAATAAATACAAAATTACATAACTTTTAAAAACATACTAAATTATACTACATCCTACATATACATATGATTTCAAACAAAGTCCTAGGAGTGTGACCATATGCAAACTCTGGTTTGATAAGACCAAGTAAGTAATGAAAACATGCAAAAGCCTGTGAAGCTAGACAAAATTAAGTCAAAACTGTGTTAGACTTGCTGTTAGTACTCTAAAATGTTATCTGAACTAAGTTCTAAACTTATGATAGAATATTATGCCTTAAAATGACACAATATATCTGTTTAAAAAGTAAAATTTATGGGCTTGAATTCTATTTCATGGTGAAAACTGGTTTATCACATATGTGTTTCTAAGTTTTATCTTTTACAATGCAAAACACGTTGAAAATTAAGTTTGGTCACATATTGTCTAACAAGACTAATTGAAAAGAACTTAATTTTGATGGAAGACTACCATTTCATTGCGGTGGGATATTAGTTAATCTCATATACGAGCAATAATTTGTACAATTGACATTTTAATGTCTGTCATACCTATCCCATGAAGACAGTGTAATGAGATAATGTAATTGCATTTGAAATTGTTGGTTCTTATAAAAATTCTATTTGTGGAGACATTGTTAATAGCAAAACTACACAAAGTTTCCACTAATATATTGAATATTTTCATTTTATTAACTTGGTTATATAAATTAATATAAATATATGTTAATGAGATATTTATAATGACTGGAGATTACAGTTAGTCATGTGGAAATGATTCTGTCATTTTGTTATTAAGTAATGTTTATAGTTTTCCATTTTATCAGCATAAAAATAGGATCACATCTATCATATGGTAATATCAATATCAAAAAGAACTAGAGGGTAGATTCTTGCCTCACTCTGAAAACTCAAAGCATTTCACGGAGGCGTAAAAGTACATGGTGTAGATACTGCATATAAGTTTTAATCCTGAGGCCGCACAGCTAGATGTCCCCAGCAGAATCAGCAAGAAAGCAACAAATTCTTATAGAAAAGAAGTTATTTAATAAACAACATTTCAAACAATGTTTTTCATTGCTATTATACTCATTTTGGAAATGATTTATTACAGTTTGTTTTGGTGCTTGTTTCTATAATCATCTGTTATTGCAAATATCTCAAGCTTGTTTTGAAATATGGTCAAACCCAAATATATTAATTCTTCAGTGTAATTTTGTTTTTTGAGTGTTCTGAGTTCTGAGTTATTTTAGCATTTTGATGTAGAATTAGGGATACATGGCACATACTTTATTTAGTCAATGATATTTACTAAGTAATGGGGTGCTTTGAAATAAAAGCATACTCCAATTCCCACTATCATAAAAATACGATTTTTATCCCCTGTGCATTAGCATCATCGCTTGGACCATCCTTTGGTTCACTCTCATGCCCTCCTTCTCCTCTCAAATGCTACTATACCAGAGGCATTCTCTGATCTTCTGGTCTAGTGGTAGCTATTCTTTGGCTATCACTATGTATTTAATGTAACTGTTTCTAGTCTCACAATTTGAACACAGAATCTATTGGATGTAGACTACTTTCTTGTTAGATTTTCACAACTGAATACATATGTGAACTTAAATTCCTTGTTCATTGTATCTGCTCTGATTTTGAAATCCATCACACAATTTAGGACTTGACACACAATTTGAATTCAGTAAATTTTCTATAATGAATAAATGTACTGAACAATATCAAATATTTTAATTAATGCTAACAAATAAGGTAGTATCAGAGATCAAGAAAACTTTCTGTGAGTAAGTACCTTAATCAGGAAGAAACATTATTTTCCTTATGAAATATAGCCAGTAGATCATGTAGCCAAGAGTGGAATTTATATGTGAAAAATTCACTGACTCTACTATTATATAATTTTGCTATAAAATCTAATTTACTTTCAACTCTTCAGCAGTCTACAGCATAATCATAAATGCAATTTATACTAAATTTGTGCAAATTCGATACATATTGATAAGGTAAATGAATTACATTTTTGACATAAAGAAAACATCTCCAAGGCATATCAAATTTAAATTGCTTGAGAGGAGAAATAAATATGAAAAGTTTAGATAGAGAAAACATATTATATATATTGTCACAAACATAAAATATGAAAGGATACTTTTATCCAAATTAGTAGACAATGCAGTAATATTTGTGAAGTGCTTTAAAAAATGCCATCAACTTATAATCCTATGAAAAGATAAGGAATATTTTTTAGATAAACAGGTGTTAAGCACAGATGAACTACAAAAATGTTAAGGGATTTAATTTAGAATATTATTGCAAAATTTGAGACTTTTTAAATTTTATTTTTATTTTAATGTCACTTAAGAAGATTACCAGATCTTACTTCTAAGGAGTAGAGAGAAGCACATATAGTTAGGTCCCATGTTCTATTTTGTTTTCCAAAACAAACATAAGACAACTGCAAAGTAAGAAAGGCCTGAGGACAAGACGGTCCAACTATGCCACATCGTGCTCCACTTCTTCCATTTCTCACTCTACCAAAGGATGTGAAGCAAAACACATAGATACATCTTTGACACAAGTAAAAATGCCTTAATAGCAAACTGACTGAGTTTAAAGTAACTCTAGTCCACATGTTCTCATCCCTATTTGCACTGGAGGGGAAGGTTTGGGAAGTTATCAAGAGCTTCAGCTCTGAACCAAAACTCATCCCATATGATCACTTCACAACCCTGAAGATGATATGATAGTGTTCTGACTGATAAGACCATACACGACCAGGCAAGGACTTAATGGGTTTGTACTAAAACTACTTAATTCTGAGGAAAAAGACTGTTTGATTGTAGAGACAGCGAAGGGAAATAAAGATAAGGGGATCTTCAGAATATTACCAAAAAAAAATGTTGTCTACCATTATAGAGAGTGAATATCTCTACTTTATTATTGTTTTAATGCCAGTGTCATTAATGTTTCCCGACAAAGCATGAGAACTATGGTATTATTCTCAAGCCCTTCTCCATCCCAGTGCTGTAAGTAAAAATAACTAGCAACAGGTTTCAGCATGTTTGGAAACCATGGCAAGACTGACAATGCTTGTGTAAAATCTTGTAATGCTTTAATGCGGTGTCTTCATTACCAGACTATCAGCAGCAAAAGAAGGAGGTGGCAGGTTGGGGAGAGAACTAAGAACACATCTATCATGAACTTAGTTTCAAATTCACTTAAAACATTACCAGTAATCTGCTAAGTAAATAAAACATTAGAATGAATATAATATAACCAGCAAAATTAAAACAATAGGAACCACTAAAACTAAGAACTAAAGAGAAAACATTTAGCTAGGGGAAGCACATCTGTTAAAACCTATACCTAATATATTTTCTAATAGTGGAAGACTATTTATTCTCATATCCAATTTAAGAAATCATCTTAGGTATGGAAATTTCCACATGTGACTCTATGTTCACTGATTGTCACAGTCAGTGTAGTAAGTCAATAATATAAAATCTAATGCATATTAAGCTTGCCAATTTCTATATACATAAATAAACATCTTATTTAGATATAACCAGGCATTTATGCAGTACATTCATTGTATTTATCTATTCCAAATTTTCGTTTTTATTGTTTTGTATATGTGTGTGTGTGGTTCTATAAAGTGTAAAATAATTTTTGGAAAAAAAATATATAAATTTGAGAATGTACATTATTTGGTTTCAAAATCTGCTATGTTCCTGTTGCAGTCTGGCATCGTTATGAGAAACACCCCTGGGTTTGTGTTACAGGATTTGCAGTGAAAATGCATTTACACATTCAACTGATTTTCCAAAACGTTCCAAGGTAATGAATCCTTGTATACCAGTGGGAACGGACAGTCAATCTGTACCTTAAACATGTCACTACTCCTCTTTAACATTATGTTAACAAATATCTTGGCCTGGCATGGTGACACATGCCTCTAATGTAAGTATAGGAGACTGGGGAGGCTGGGGTCGAGATCAAGGCTTTTATCACTTACACTTGAGTTTGAGGCCAACTCAGGAATGATTTGGAACCAGAATGATGTCAATTCTGTTCATCAGTTCTGCCATCACCAAGAAGAGAGGGTAAATAAACTTGCGACCAAATGAAGATATTGGACAAAGTGTATCTGTCTAAAAATGTAAATTAGTGTGATTTATGTCTGAGAATTGAACTAACAAGTGTTGAGCTGGAATAAAAGACAAAATATATATTGTACACTTTATACTTTTTGAATTCTAAACCTCATGTAAAAATATTCCTGATGAATACAATTAAAAATTGAGATTCCACAAACATTCTGCACTTCTTTTTAAAGCGTGAGGTAAATCAATAAATGTTTGAAAGTTAAGTATCCCACAAAATGTTTTTCATTTTGCTTAGGCATATGATGTTTAGCATATAAAGTAGAGAAGAGATTGATAAATCCATCTTTGTTCTATTCTTCTTTTTGCTGCTGTGATAACTATCCTGATAAAATTCCACTGAAAGGAAAAGGGGTATCACTCAGGTTGCAAAATTCAGGTTAAAGTTTACCATGATGGGGAAATCAAAGTGTGAACTTCCAAGAGCTAGCAACTTCATATCTACAAGGAAAATCAGAGAGAAATGTTATGTGTATATGCACATTTTCTTGCAAAAGCTAAAATATCTGGAACATTCATAAATAGATAATAAGCAAGCAGTATAAAACCACTTTGGAAGATGCTGAATACTCTTTATAAGCATAACAAAAATTACAGGCTCATTTGTAGCTATTTACTCAAAAACAGACAGTACAATGTTCTATAAAAGAGGAATAGAAATATTCATGTTCTATGGGGCTTTATTTGGAATTTCTGAATATCTGAAGCAATCAAATGTCTGTGAGAAATCCCTAGTAAACAATCTCTTGCAAATTCATACTGCTGAATGTTATTTATAATAATGAAACTTACTTAAACTAGACAGGAGCTAAGGTAAAAATACATTGGCAACCAAAATATGTGTAATACCAAATGTAAATTCTGCATGATGATTTTAAGTAAGAGTGATACCTAGATTTGAGGCAAGCTCAGGGAATGCAAATGGCTGAAGAATACTTTATGAATGATATTTATTTAATATGACTCAACGTCAGTCATATTGGCATGGCTCCATTTATTTGTTAAAACAATCATATCATATAGCTAAGAACAACACAATATCAATTATTCCTTTGTAAATCTCATTGACAAACTGTTTAAAAGTTACAAATAATAGGTAGCAGAAACATAAAAGCAATCCTGCAGAATCTTCAGTTATAAACAAAATGAACTTTATGATAAAGTACATAATTTATCAAGATTATTATAAAGTAAAATCAAGAAGTATTAGTTAGTATACACATAATTAGAGTATCCAAATCTTGAAATTTACATAGAAAGTAGAAACAGGCTAGTCTATGACTACAGCCAAGAGTAGGAATGATCTTACTTAGTTATTGATAAAGCAATGACTGTTGGTAGAACAACTGAATAGATAGTTCAAGGAAAAGCACCAACCTGATCAAATTGTCATTCTATTGAACAAGAGGAAGATTCACATTGTTTGTAATACTCCATAACTAGTCATAGAACTAAATGAGATTTACTAAAATATCACAATTATAGAAGTAAATAGTATTTACTAAATATTCAATTATATGGATTTCTCTCTCCATCTACCTTTCCCCACTCGTGTGTGTGTGTGTGTGTGTGTGTGTGTGTGTGTGAGAGAGAGAGAGAGAGAGAGAGAGAGAGAGAGAGAGAGAGTTGATGTTTTGTATTTTCCTCCATCATGCTCCACTTTATCCCTTATCTTTCAATACTGAATTTCTCACTGACCCTGGAGCTACCTGTTATATTCTGCCAAGAAAGAACCAGATGTTTACCTACCTCTCTCACCCCAACTCACCCCCATTTGCAGTGCTTGGGATTATAGACATGAATTGCCTCACCTAGGTCTACCTGTGTGCCAGGAATCTGAACTCAGTACCCCATGCTTGAGTAGTTAGCACTTAAAGTACTGAATCATTTACCCAACCCTTATTTTGAAACATTCAAGTGTCTTATTGTTAGTTATTTCTAGTAAGTAATTTCAGGCCAAAAAAATGCTACAAAAACTTATAATTTTAAAAATCCAGTAAAACTTTTATTCAATGTCTCAGCCTTGTGTCCACATTTGAATTAAACACGTGTGCTTCTCAGTCTGGCAATAGATAAAGTTGATAAGATTCTGTCAGTTTCTCTACCATGGTTTTGTTGGGTGATGATTGGTTTCTCAAAATCTTTATGTTTGGGATTTTAGTCTAACCTTTTTAATATTTTATATTTTCTCTCTTTATTGCAAAAGTCTTTCACTTGATAGACTTTTGGAGTGGCATTTACTGTTGCTCCTAGAACTTTCTGACATTTCTCTGTCCTTTGATATCAATTGTTTTCATGAAAAGAAAATAAGCTAACTATAATATCACCATTCTTAGTAGAAACTGTCTTCATTTCTCTAGTTTCTTTAAAGAATTCTCTGTCTCTCTCTCTGTCTCTGTCTCTGTCTCTGTCTCTGTCTCTCTCTCTCTGTGTGTGTGTGTGTGTGTGTGTGTGTGTGTGTGTGTGTGTGTGTGTGTGTCTGGGTGTTTGTCTGAAATATACAACAGAGTGGGGTGTGCATGAGTGTAGTCTATCGGGTATATACCATATGTGTGGAGGACTCTATTCTCTGTTAGGCTCATTTCATAACCATTTCTCAATTATTTTTCTATGATATCTTTAGGCACAGCTTACATTATTTTTATATATTTGAGATTTTATCAAATACTTGTTTCATAAATGCAGATCTTTTATAAAAATTAAGGAATTTATCATATCAATGATTTCTATCTTTACCTTTTAGAATATTGGACCTCCTTATATTGACACATTTCCTTTCAAATGTTTGATAAATGCAGTCCTCTCTCCTCACCAAGGTAATTTCTCTTTGAAGCAGGTAGATACCATTACAGCCAATGACAATAATGACAGCCAATCAAAATGCAGAGTGGTGGAGCTCATTCCCAATTAATATATCCACAAAAACCCTCTGGTACCTAAGGCTGGGGAATCATTGAGAGAGGATAAGGGAGCTTCCTGTGAGACTGTGTCTCCTAGAAATGTCAGAAGCTGCAATCATGTTTCATCACCACCCTGACTATCCAAACACGAGATGAACAAGGGCACCAACAGCAGTCATGCAAAAGTGGAAAGAGGAAAGCTCAGAACACCTCAATTCTAGGCCAAAACTACAGACACTAAAGGAACGCTGAGAGTGGGAGGAGCGGCCTCGCCCAGAGAGAGGCACGCCAGTGGGTTTTCTGAACGGGAATGCTATCAGAACACCTCAAGACCAAGTTCTCAGCACCAAGGATATATATTTGTCCCAGAGATACAAGGGGCAGGGAATAAGAGACAAAACCATGAGAGAGAGGATAAGGGAGAATGGAAGGGAACAAGGGAGAGGAGGCGGGGATATTTGTCCGAGAGGATGCGAGTGACAAAGGACTGTCTCTTGATAAAGGAGACAGATGTGGCCCCTAGGCAAATGGTGGTTTATAAAGGTAAAGGGGGCAACCCCATGTTAGGATGAATGTTTAATTTTAATTGTGCATGTTAATTTGGTGAGCCAATGGGGTCTTTTAATTGCTGGACTTCAGTACTTTGATAGCTGGACCTTGGTAGCCAGCCTCAGGAGGAGGAAGTGGCCAAATAAAGGAATACACCTTGATGGCTAGCTTTAGGAATGCAATCTAGTGGTTTTTAGCAAGGCAGAGGGAATCGGAGAGGAGGACAAGGCCTGCCAGAGCCATGTTTGCCATGCTTGGGCTGGTTAGAGCCCCTTCATTATCTAATGTCTAATGTTTAGCTCTAAAAAGATGCTTGTGAGTTACAAAGGATGAGCATCTTGTATTTATGCATTTGGGTATTTGTGTGTATGTACACATACTTAAATATTTGTAATAGCAGTTAATGAAAAAAGAGACCATGGATTAATATGAACAAAGAGGGTTATATGGGAGTTTGGGGAGGGACAGAAGGAAGGGAAGAGAAGGGAGAAATACTATAGTTATATTATAGTCACAAGAAAAGAAATAATTTAAAGATTTTCCATTTTTCAAAACTCTCTTTCCCTTCTGCATATTACAAAAACACATTGCACTGTGTTCAGTTTCAATGGCTATGTCTTCTCCCACCAAGTCAGTGAACATAATTTTTTTTTAATTTTAGCTTTGAATTTTAATTCCTGTAACTTGCTAGCAATCTTTCTTTATCCAGATCCCCCTTTTTTACTCACAATTTGTTAATGGTTTCTATTCTTCACTGCAGAATTTTAGAAATGTCTTTCTGTGGATATCATTAACTTAGATAATTCAATTCGGTCATATCTTAAAGAGTTTTGATGTTTGTTTGAATCGAGTTAATCTGTACAAATCAAATTTGTACTATTACTTCTCCGGCTCACTAATTTTCAAACGTCTCTCCTTGACCCCAGTTTTGCCCACGCTTCCTTTTTAGCAGGACTTTAGTTCCTCCTGTTTGTGAAGTGCCACGATCAGTCAAGGGTTTGTGCATTTTATATGCTGTAGGCATGAAAACTCTCCAGTTCATATTACAGAGTGAAGACTAGAGTCTTCTCAAGTTGAAATGGCCTTGGGAATATCTAACTCTATGCAATTCTAAGGCTTCTAGTATTCCTTCCCCTTCAATGTCTACCTTTTCCATAGAACATTTTCACTCTTTCTTTGACCTCTAAACAGTTATGTTGAGATCTATTTTCCCAAACAGACAGTATAGTGGTTATTAGTGTGGAATTTAATCAGGTAAATTAGCCCACCATGACTCTGTGGAATTGCTGCTATTGCAGTCTTGAGTTACCAATCACAAAATTCTAAATTTTTGAAATTGTAGGTTAAATGATGATGGGACACCATTTACCCAATTGAATACTTTATAAAGAAATAGTCCCTTGAAGCAATCTGCTATTTGTCATTAAATTTTTATGGAGTTTTTATAGCTTTTGGCCTATATGAATGTTACAAACATCCAATAAGTATCCAAACAGGTTTAAACATATCCTCTGGGAAAAATAAATAAAGTACGTGTTATGACAAAAATGAAAGTCCAAATTGCTGTTTTATGGAGTCCTTATGTTCGACTTTTAAAAAAGCAATATCTGCAGAATTTTGTCCTGTGTACTATGACAAGCCAGTAAGCTGTTTCTTTGTACTCACTAGAAGTCAGTATTTGGTCTTCTGTATAGTGGCCCAAATGGTACACATGGTTAATGGTGTTTATAATGTTTACATAGAAAGAGAAAACAAGGAAAATCCTTGTCAAGAGATGTTATTAGATCATTTTGAAGCATCCATGATGGAACACAGAAGAGGAATACAATATGCAGATGCCCATAAGCATACATTAAGTACATGACAAGATATTGTATTTTCTGTATTTTGTACATCCTAGGCATTACTATAAATATCATTTTATTAGTTATAAAAAATCCAGCTTCTATGGAAATTGCTTGTTTGCCTCATTCTGTACAGTGTGTGGTTACCACAGAAAAATAGTGTACTAATTTAGACACATTTCCTTTTAGACTTCATTCATTTCCAAAGCTGTATTCATGAACTTTGTTTGTCCCCAGTACTGAAAATGGAGCACAGGATAAGCTCTCTGCCACTGAACCATACCTTCAATCTATCATGCCAACTTGTTTTCAAAGATATATGTTCTAATGTTTAGTATATTTCCTATAAAGGCTTCCCCTCCAGAGAGGCATGAATACTTGGAAAAAAAATCATCCTTAATTCTAAAGGTAAAACAGATTGAAGAAGGATACTGTATAAAACTTATGCTTTGCGTAGGCACTTATGAACATAGATTACACAGAGAAGTGAGGTCATATGTGGGATAAGTTTTAAGAGAACGGTGCATTTTAATTTCCAGATGTGTCAAGGATTATGCAAAGAAATTCAGTAATTTCAGAATTTTCTTCAGTTTTCCCAACCAGCTCACAATGTTTTACACAGACAACATGTACATGCATTGCTCTGGTTGCCTTTCCTCCCTTCTTTCCTTCCTCCCTTCCTCCCTCCAACTACCCCTCCTTCCCTCCCTTCCTTCCTGCTCCCCTACCCTTCTACCTTCCTGTCTGAATCTCTTGCTATAGTTTCAGTCTGTGCATATACTGAAATGTTACATTCTACAGAAATAGTTCATCAGTTAGTCCATCTTCTGTAGCCAACACATTTTTTCACTGAAAGTGATGTTGGAAGAACATATTTTCCATATTTTTACACTAAAATTATAGCTATCAGTTATATGTACATTTTGTGACACTCCACCCACAATAGTATAATACAAGTGCTCATATGTCATATCTTGTGGCTCATAAACACATGAGACATTTGATACATGCATTATAATTTTCTGAATATAATGATGGAACATCTCATTACAGCCTTATTTGTTGAACTAGTTCCATGAATTTATGAGTTAAATATTTTACTATTTTTTCCTAGCTTTTGATACAGAATTCAGTAAAATACATAATCTCCAGCTACTTAAATTCCAGGAATCTCACTCAGATACTGAGTATAACTGGTTTTTAAAGTATTATTGTAGATCTGTAGTTTTTCTACCCTTGAAGTATGTTGTGTAGAACAAAAATCGATAAAACTACAATTTATGAAATTGATATCAGTTCCATTTTCTGATATTCCAGTCAGTGTTTCTGGTAATTTCATTATTTTAGTGTGTCCTCTTGGGGCTGTGCAGCTGACTGCCAAAACTGCAAGATTAGGGAAGATTTTAACACTTGGCTCCAAGAAAATTTAAATTCCTGAGCTGATCTTATTTGTGATTTTCAAAAAGTAGCAGTTAAGTCATGTCTTTTCAGCCTGAGACTCTATAGAATTACTCAGATAAATAAGTGAATGAAAACATGTAAAACGTCAAAAGCAAGCAGAAGTATACAAAGATACAAGTTGCCTGGAAACAGCACATAGCACAGGTTCAAAGCAGTCTGTGCACGATCGCACATATGCACAGATATCAAAAGAAATACGAAGGGCAGCATCCTGATATTCACCCAACCTTCAAAGAAGAGCCTCTAGAGGAAGTGAGGAAAGAATGTTTTAAGCCATATCATCCTCTGAGATTGCACTTCTTCCAAAGACGGAGATCGAGATGAATGACAACTTTCTTTCAGAATGCTATCCTTAGCCTCTGGTGGAAGCCATGTGATTCATACACAGGCTGGCAACTCCTTTGTTTTCTTGAAGAAAGATATGTTTTGGGAAAAGCTTGGGTCAAGAGTTCTTGGGTTAAAATTTTTTTCTTCACTTTATTTAAAAATGCAATGGTTGTAATGGGCTGCATACAATATATGCTTCAGTAAAATTCACCTTTAAAGTAATATAATTCATGAATCTTTTTTCATGAAAATAATTAGTTGCTCCATAAGTAATTGTTTATATTAGTATTTGCTAAGATTTCTCAGGCACTTTTTAAGATATTACATGCAATGTTCAGAAAAAATTTCTTAAATGTTGAAATCTATTCTCAATATGATTTTATTCCCATTTGATAAGGTAATGCAGCATCCAGGCATTGATAGAACTTGGTTCCAAAAGTGATAATAGAGTTATCATTCAGAATTTGTAAATTATTTTGATTTTATAAATTAAGTTTATATAAATGTATCCATTTACTATCATGTGGCTGTGGAGTTATATAGTTGAGTCTCAGCATAGGAAAACCTGCTGATAGATAAGGAAACAAATAGATATTGAATTTTCTCTACAGAAAGAATCAGAACCTGCTGAGAATCAAGGAGCCTCCTCTAAGTGAAATCCTGTTCATCCTGTAAATTCATTTTCTCTGCACTTTCAAAGTCATGGAACATTCAGAATAAAGTAAAGTCTGTCCGGCATGGTGCGGTGTTTTTTTTTTTTGTTTTTTTTTTAACAAGGCTTGGATTACTTTACTGGAAAAATATATAAAGCAATATTGTGAGCATTTAAGTCAATGGCCGGAATCATTCTGAAATAAATCAATTAATGGCAAGATCAAATCATTTCATATTTTAAAATTAATAAATTTCCAGTAACTTGAGACCATCAACTTCATAGCAAAAGGGATTTCTGGTGTGGTTATGTATCTGTCTCCCACACCCAATTATTAGTGATTATAAATTAAATATGAATGTTTGGGACTGCATTTTTCCATAATAAATATCATTTGATACTATAATAGTGAAAACAGATTAAGCCTTTACCTGAAACAACAATAAAAATGTGGAAAATTTTAAGGAGGAATTATTTTTTAGATGTGATATATCACACTGGTATATTTAGCTCTGAAGAGTCCAACTGGATATGAAACACAACTACTTTTGTGTAAATGAAGATAAATCTAAGACATATTTATTGGTGGAAGTATTAAGGCAACTCCACATAGTTAAAAAGGAGGTTTATTTGGAGGTTTTACTTACAAGTAAAGGGATAGGTTACAGGATCCGAGAGTTGCAGCTGCCAATGAGCTACAATGTGGGTGCTTGGAATGGAACTGAGCAACTATAAACATTCTTCCTTATTTTTCTCTTTCATTTGTGGAATTATAATATAATTACATCACTTCTTCTTTCCGTTACTCCCTCCAAACCATTCTATATACTTTTTTATGCTTTCTTCCAAATTCACCGTGTCTACTTTGATTAATCGCTGTCATATGCATATAAAGTATAGTTACATGACCATTTTATATTGGATAACGAACTGGTATGTTCGTACTGCATCTTCGAGTCATCATGCCATAATGGTTGGTGTGGCTCATAGATGTCATAGCTGAATAGAATTTTGTTTTTGTTGTTGTTTTCCTGCTTTGGAAATTTGCATGGCACCTTCTGGTACCATGAAAGCTAGCTCTCAGGGAGGAGTTATTCATGCTAGTTCAAACTCAGATGCTCTGGACCCTGTATTAAAATACATAATTTCTACAGGAAAAAGGACTTACCTTCCACCTCTGGGGACAATCAAGAGCATTTGCTCTTGGTGTGAGCATTTTTAGCCCAGCAAAGAAACTTTCATTTTAACTATGTATGTATACTTATACACAGAATTGCATGAATTGCAGGCTTTTTAGGCAGTTCCTTTTGGCTTTTTCAGACACTCCTGCTGTTATTTTACTGTCCACCTTCCTTCTTCCCTCCTGCTTCCTAGTTAGAGGTCCCCCTTTCCATTTTCTCAACCAGATCACCTATATTCTGATTCCTAACTGCTGAGCTCTCTCTCTCTAGCCCCACACAATTTGAGATATCTAAGATTATGCTTGGATCAAGTTCCATTAAAAAATTTCAAAGACAAAGAAGGAAAGATGGATGGGGAAAGAGCTTCGTGATATGACACTTCCAGGATCTGAGGGAGACTCTTTTGACATGTGTAATGGGATATTAATTGGGTTAAAGTATTAAAGCTTAATAGCAAGAAGTGTATAGAAACATGTAGCAGAGTGCAAATTTTATCATTTCACATGCTCACACATAGCTGCTTCTCTCAAATGTATAGGAGACTTCATCATTCACATAGAACTTAACGGAGGACTCAGATTTTTTGGAAACAACTGGAAGGATGATTATCCACAGAGACTCATAATTTCGCCTAGGAAAATAAAGTATGAGACATATAAAGAAACAGATATCAAAAAAGACACAGAGATCCATATGAGGGGAAAATGTAATTAACCACAGAGACCTGTAATGATGAGGGTGTTAGAATAAATAACACTGTGTGAACAGTCATATCAAGCATGTATGAGGAGTTCAGAAACGTAATCAGAAATATTCAACATACAAAAATATGTACAAGAATTAATGTGTTAGAAGTGGAAAACAAAGAATATAATATAAACTACACTGTACAGTGAATGAATTAACAGTAGTTTCAATATTGCAAGGGAATGTAAAAATGACTCCTATAATTAAAAAAATACTTTGAAATTTAAAAATTACTATATGCTAAAATAAATATTTAATGAAAATTTTCTGCAGTAGTCAGGAATATGCTACAGAATTATTACAAAGAGTTTTTGATTCTGTCTGAATAACATAGTAAGACCTTTCAAAAATAAAATCAAAATAAGCAAAATAAATTAGGTTGATATATAAATTAGGTATTCATAATTCAGTATTTTATTAAATTGGATAGAAATATAATCATCTTAAAGGTGATAACAATATGCTAGAGGATTTAAAAGTGTTCATACAAAACAAATTGTATTTGCCAGTAGTGCGCAGAATGAGATCTAGTAGCTGGAACTATTCAATGATACACATCTTATACTACTGGGGAAATGGTATAATGTTGCTGAAAGGTATACTGTAATGAGTTATGGATACATGCTGGGCCACTGTTGATGTTACAAAATAGAGTTATACTGACCCAGACTGCCTTGAGGTCCTTATCAGTGTTAGTGAGATTTCATACTGTAGGCCCTGACCTTTCCTTTCATCATGCATTTAGGTTACAAAGCTGGTGATTATAATTACTACTCCTGTTACTAGCGAGATAATTCTTCTCCCAGGAATACTAAAACTAAAAGTTGGGACTTTTGTGATATAAGACTGAAAGATAAATTAATTTAAAAAATAGTATGGTTAAGTGAAAACAATGATTTATTGAAGCTATTTCTAACTTGTATATCAGTTAAATAACATCCATACTACTTACATGAATAACTTTCAAGGTACAATAATAAAGCAAACCACTCTAGTAAAATGGGCAAAAATTGGGAAACTATTTCCTCAAACATTATTCATAGATACAAAAAGATGGAATAAGTAAACTTATATCAGTATTATAGATGACACCATAGAAAAGAGATATCATGAAAAATAAGGGACTATGAATGCAGTGTATACTTTATTTAGTAAAGTTTAGAAAAACTGAGGTTGATGACTTTTCTGGTATAACTAATTTTTTTTAAGGTCTATTGATTTTTATGATGTCTCTCTCATTCTCTTTCTGTCTTTTCTCTCTGTCTAGTTCCAGGAAGAATAAAGGCTTGAAAGGCTTATCCATTCTTTATTCGTTGTACCACGTGAATATTTTTCTTTACTTTCCAAAATGTTCTTGATATTTCTAATTAACATTAACAATTTCAAAATTAGAATTTAATCTTGTATGATCCATGTATAATTGTGGTGGTATTGTGCTCCCCAAAATATTGTGCACCCTAATAAACTTATCTGGGTCAAAGAAAAGAACAGACATTAGATATAGAGGCCAGAAAATAGTGTCACACATGCCTTTAATCCTAGCATTCCAAAGGCAGAAATCCACCTGGATCTCTGTGATTTCAAGGCCACACTGGAAACAACCAAACATGATGACTCACACCTTTAATCCCATGAAGTAATGGCAGAAGGCATTTAAGGTGTGAGGACAAGGAACTATAGCCTGGTTAAACTTTTAGGCTTTTAGCAGCAGTTCAGCTGAGATCCATTTGGATGAGAACTCAGAGGCTTCCAGTCTGAGGAAACAGAATCAGCTGAGGAATTGTCAAGGTGAGGTGGCTGTGGTTTGTTCTGCTTCTCTGATCTTCCAGCATTCACCCCAATACATGGCTTCAGGTGTGTTTCTTATTAATAAGACCATTTAAGATTCATGCTACATGTAATCAGTTTTATTAAGGAAAAGATTCTTTAAGATCTTAGACCCTGGTGCATGAATTGGCTTTTTGGAGCCCATTTCCTGTGCTGGGATACCTTGTTCAGCCTTGATGCAGAGGGGAGGAGCTTGGTTCTGTCTCAACTTTGTATGCCAGACTTTGTTGACTCCCCAAGGGAGGCCTTACCCTTTCTGAGGAATGAATGGTGGTTGGGGGGGGTGGGGAGGGGTGCAGGGGTAGAGGGAGAAGGGGAGAAAGGGGGAACTGTGGTTGTTATGTAAATTTTTTAAAAATTAAAATAAAAAAAAACTACTAGAAAAAAAAAGACCTCAGACATTATGTTATTCTCTGAAAGTAAGACATTCAGTAGTACAGAAAATTAGAGAAGTCCTAGCACGACAAGGATTTCATGCATTTTCAGGCTCCTGGAAGCAAAGCCCCAATCTTGGCAAAATTGATAAAATGTCCTTGAGTGAATGTTATAATGTATGTGTAACCAGGTGGACCTGGATATCACCATTGTAGAGAAATAACAGAGACGCCATTAAAAAATATATCAGATATGTTCTCTAATTTAGATAGATAAATAGATAGATATAGATATAAATATAGATAAATAGGTATGTACACACATATGTATGTGTCACATGAGAAGGCAAGTAAGACTAATTGGAAGGTATGGTGCATGTGAACATAATATATAGTATATATGAAAGGTATAAATGTATTATTTCATACAAAGTAAAAATTAACACAAAATTACTAAGGAATTCCCAAAGTTCTAATAGTGTTTTTTTATTCTTCCTTTTTATTTCTATGAATTCCAAGTTCTGAGATTTTTTTTTACATCTATATGTGTGGTATTTATGTATCTCTTCTTCGGTGGGGGAAGCCTCTGCATGAATATTTTACCAACAGTTTTATTAGACTAATTACCATATATCCTAAACAATCTTAAATTGTATATTTGTAATATTCATATTATATAATGACATTCCTGTTACTCTCAAATACTGAACATTATTCAACAGACACAGTGATGGCCTAGGGTTGAAAAGTTTGAATCTTCAGTTGTACAAGTTCCCAATTGAGGATGAACAAGAGGATGTTCTGCTGTACAATTTTGGTTCAGATACTATGAATGAATTTCAGGCAGATACTGTGAACAAGTTTTAGTTCAAATCCGATGAAGAACTCTCCTTTGCACAATCTATTTAATGTACAAATTTGATGTTTTTATTTTAAAAAATTTTTCATTTTGCATACCAACCACAGATTCCCCTTTCATCTTTCCTCCTGCTCCTCCCCAAGCTTCTCCCCTCCTTACCCTCCATCTCCTCCACCAAAAGGGTAAGGCCTCCCATAGGAAGTCAGCAAAGCCTGGTATATTCAGTTGAGGCAGGACCAAGCCCCTCACCCCTGCATCAAGGCTGAGCAAGGCGTAGGTAATGGACTCCAGAAAGCCAGCTCATGTACCAGGGATAGATCCTGATCCCACTGCCAGGGTCCCCTCAAACAGACCAAGCTACACAACTGTCTCCTGTATGCAGAGGGCCTAGTTCGGTCTCATGCAGATTCCACAGCCATCAGTTTAAAGTTCATGAGTTCCTTTGAGCTTGGTTTAGTTGTTTCTGTAGATTTCCCCATTATGATCTTGACCCCCACTCATATAATCCCTCTTCCTTCTTTTCAACTGTACTCTTGAAGCTCGGCCTGGTGCTTGGCTGTGGATCTCTGAATATGCTTCCATCAGTTACTTGATGAAGGTTTTATGATGACTGCGTATTCACCAATCTGATTAGCAGGGTAGGCCAGTTCAGGCACCCTCTACACTATTGGTATTAGTCTAATCTGGGGTCGTCCTTGTGGATTACTGGGAATTTCCCTAGCACCTCTTACCCCACAATGTCTCCTTCTATCAAAATCTATCTTTCATTGCTCTCCCACTCCATCCCTCCACCAGCTCAACCATCCCATTCCCTCAAGTTCTCATACCCCATCCTCTCTCCTCTATTGTCCCTCTCATCCCCAGTTTATTGATGGAGATCTCATCTGCTTCCCTTTCCCAAGGTGATCCATGCATCTCTCTTAGAGTCCTCCTTGTTTCCTAGCTTCTTTGGAGCTGTGGGTTGTAGTGTGGTTATCCTTTGCTTTACATCTAGTATCCACTTATGAGTGAGTACATACCATGTTTGTCTTCCTGGGTCTGGGTTACCTCACTAGGATGTTGGAGAGGATATGGAACAAGGGGAACACTCCTCCACTGTTGGTGGGAGTGCAAACTTGTACAGCTACTTTGAAAATAAGTATGGTGACTTCTCAGGAAATTGGGACTCAATCTACCTCAAGACCCAAGGATACCACTCTTGGGCATGTACCCAAGGCATGCTTAATCATACCACAAGGACACTTGCTCAGCTATGTTCATAGCAGCATTATTCATAACAGCAGAACCTGGAAACAACCTAGACACCCCTCAACCAAAGAATGGATAAAGAAAATGTGGTACATATACACAATTGAGTAAATTATAAAAAAATTTGTAAAAAAAAAAATGACATCATGAAATTTGCAGGCAAATTGATGGAACTAGAAAATGTTATCTTCTCAATGAAAAGTAACTATTCAAAATGGTCCTTGCGTTCATTTGTTTAAGTGATATTTGGTTTGCTGAGTGCAGAAACTTGTGAAAATGCAAAGATAGAAGATGAACTTTATTCACGGATGAAGCTGGTATAGTCCTCTTGACTTTCATTTCAACATTAATCATTTTGCAAAATGTATTAGATAAGTTACATTTTAATTGACTGGGGTGACAGGCACTTTTTGTCTCAGCACTCTGGACAATAAGCCAGGAGTGTCATTGGATCTCAAAAGTTTAAGATTAGCCTAGAAAACAGCTAAATAACTAGCAACTGTCTTAAGAATAAATACAGATTAAGGATTTTTACAAATACTGCATACTTTTTCACATGTGAAGTCAAATAAAATTGATCTAAAAATAATGCAGAGAATAACAGAGATCAGCAAAAGTGATTGGCAAGAGCATAGGTAAGAGGAGGTTAGATTTGATCAGAGAATGTGAAATTAATGTATGGAACTATCACACAACCCAATAATCTATAAATCATGACATATTATTTTTAAAGAGTGAGGAGTACTTAAAGAGAAATAATGAAATTATATATTTATCAGGTGATGAAAAATATTTCAATTTGAAATGCAAAATGTGAAGTCTATATGTGCCCTAGGATCAATAATCTTCATTAATTAAATTAAAATTTGTTCAGTCTTACAGAATATAGATACCTGAAGAGTCAGGACCAACTGCACATGATGTGAGCACTCATCATCAATTCTGGGTCCAAATCCTTTTTTCTATTTGAGATAAATTTTGCAAAGATTCCTCCCATTTGTGAATTGTTTTGTTTTTGATTCACTTAACTATGTTTTTATAAGGCACTGAAATATTGATAAATCATAGTTTAAAATTGGTAAATTTTGCCTGTATGCTTTCATTACAGTATCCTATCTGTGAGTTGGTTGATAACATGGAATTATAAAAAAAATTCTCCTCTATTTATATTTGAACTAAATTGCTTCTCATATATTTTTGATTTCAGATTATTTTTATTTTAATATCACTACATAATTTTATTTTTGTTTCTAAACAGAACCACCAAAGTTAATTCAAGAGGAGATCAATAATCTAAATAGATCCAATACAAATAAGGAGAATGAAACAGTAATTAAAAGTCTTCTGAATAAAAATCATAGTTTAAATCATATCTAGATAGATAGACTGCAGAATTCTCCTAGATTTCAAAGAACTTCAACCAATACTTCTGAAATTACTACAAAAAGGAAAAATAAACGTACCACTTCCAGATTCATTCTACAAAGCCATTATAACTATAGAATCAAATACAGAAAAAAGGTAAAATTAGAAGTCAGTATCTCTGATGAAAACATATGTAATATATATTATTAATACTATTCTCAATACAATTATTTCAAACTAAATGCATGCATTGTATTAGTTACCTTCTCTGGCTAAAAGAAATGTGAGAAGGAAAGGATTTATTTCATCTTCTACCCCAAGTGATAGTCCATCATTTAGTAAACCCAACACAGGAATGTGCAATTAGGAAGTGAAACGGAGACCATGTTGGAATGCTGATTACTACCCTACTTTATGACTTGTTCAGGTGACTGTCTTTTTTTTTTGTTGTTTGTTTGTTTGTTTGTTTGTTTGTTTGTTTTTCGAGACAGGATTTCTCTGTGTAGCTTTGCGCCTTTCCTGGAGCTCACTTGGTGGCCCAGGCTGGCCTCAAACTCACAGAGATCTGCCTGGCTCTGCCTCCCGAGTGCTGGGATTAAAGGCGTGCGCCACCAACACCCGGCTCAGGTGACTGTCTTATGCAACTCAAGGCCACATCACTAAGAGAGGCATTGACCACAATGGGCTGGATTCTCCCATATCAATCAAAAATAAAGAAAATTATGACCCATAGTCATATCCAAATGCCACTCTGATGGAGGCAACTCCTCCATAGAGATTGTTTTTCCTTGATGATTTTAGTCAAGTTGACAGTCATATACCAAAAAGATCACTGTGACAAAGGTGGCTTTTTTCCAGAAATAAAGAGATGGTTCTACATATATAAGACAATAAAGGTAATAAATCATATAAATGGACTTAAAGACAAAAATCACATCATCATTTCACTAGATGAAGAAAATGCCGTAGACACAATCCACCATAACTTCATGATAGTAGTCCTAGAGAAGAGAGGACTGGAGACATGCATTTCAATATAAAAAGGCTAAACATGACAAACCTACAGTCAACATCATCCCAACAGAGAAAAAAATAGTGATAATCTCGTCCAAATTAGGATCAAGAGAGTCCACTATACACATTCCTTTTCAATATAATGTATAAAAATCTAGGTAGAGCAATGTTAAGAGAAGGAAATTAACAGGATACAAACAGGCAAATAAGAAGTCAAATTACCCATATTTCTCATATGATATGATATTACACATAAGAGGTACCACAAATTCTACCGGGAGATATCTCTGCATCTTTAAAAACACTTACAGTAATTTTTAGTGGGTCAACAGATAGGATAGGACAGGTCATCAATTCAGAGAGCCTTTATTATTGTTTTAACAACTGCTCCATTTCCTTGGATCAAATGAGGTCAGTGAAAATAAATAGAGGTATACTGAGGAATGTGGCAATAGTCACCCAAGTCATCATCAGACAATTATCAATCAAGTATTACTATATCTATTGATTTAAGTAAGCATTCTTATGGAGAAAGATGGGCCAATCAAGCCAACATTCTTGTTGCCCACTTTGTAGCTGAAGGTTTCTCCAGTCCTGCCTGGTCCATAGTAAGGACAAATCTCTCTCACCCACCAGTCCCGCAGCCACTTAGACCCAACCAAGTAAACACACAGAGACTTATATTGCTTACAAACTGTATGGTTGTGGCAGGTTTCTTGTTATCTAGTTCTTCTATCTTAAATTAACCAATTTCTGTTAATCTATATGTCACCACGTGTTCCATAGCTTTACCTGTTGCCTTTACATGCTGCTCCCTCGACAGCAGGCTGGCGTCTCCTCCCACTCAACCTTCCTGTTCTCCCAGTTCTCCTCTCTGCTAGTCCCGCCTATACTTCCTGCCTGGCTACTGGCCAATCAGTGTTTTATTTATCAATCAGCACCACTTACCATTTTACCTGAGCTTACAATGCTGATGCAAAGGATCTCAGTTCAGGTAGCCTGATAATTTTCCTGCTTTATGTATGTCTTATTCTTGGTTAAATTTGAGATCTCCACATGTAATGATTCTTTTAAAAGGCTTACAAATAATTTAACTTCAGTGATAATCACTATCCCAACAATGGTACCTCTATCACAAATCCTGTGACATTCCCATTATCTCACCTCTATTTAAGTGAATTTTGCAAAATGTCCTCTAATTATAGAGTTAGATGAAACAGGGAGGGAAATTTGACTCATATTCTACACTCTTCTATGGTGCTGTAGTTTCTTGTTAAATAGTGATAGAATCTATCATACATGTGTTGTCATTCATAATCCACCATTATAAAGCTTAGAGAATTAAGAGTAATGAGGTAAAGAGAAGCTGACCTCAAATACCTGAGTGATAGTTCAAACAAAAACTATAGAAACACTAGTATAGTGGTCTCTTTGAGAAGGTAAGGCCTGTCAGTGAGGGACATGCTCTCAAAGTGAATATGTTTACTCAGTGCATAAAACTGTAGCTAGAGGAGAAGATAAAAATGAAGCCTCTATTATCTTGTTATATTCATAATTAATTTAAAATTGAAATATGGAGATAAATACATAATCAATTAACCAAAATAAACAAAGTCCCAAATTCTTCCAATGATGTGTCTTATGAAAGGATATATTGACACTAAACATCTATAAGAACAATCCTTGAATTCATAACAAAGAGAAATTCAGAAAAATGTGAGTTAGAGGTTCATATACTATAAGTATTTTGTGTCTGTTCACACACTTTCTAACCTCAGAAAAAAGACACAATTAACTCTGCTGTGTCCTTGTTTCTTAACTTGTAGACTGCTAACTCCATACATGATGGATATATCACTTCTTTTCATGATTGCTTTTTCATTATAATTAGGAAAGATTTAGGAGAATATGCGAAGAAAACTTTATAGGATAGAAAGGGCCTCTACTACTTATAGAATGTAAAAACAAAAAAATACAAAAACAAAAACAAAAAAAATTATTCATCTTAGTCATCTTTGTTTGAGGGACTTCATATACTTTCTGTTCTGTGTATAGTAAAACAGATAAAAAATAATCTCAGTCATGCTAGAAGCTCTTAAATAATTGCATTATCCTGTGAGGTACCTTATATACAAGAGTCAATTAACAATTAGAAAATCTATTAGCACTTGTTTTCTAGACTGCTAAAAAAAAGTATGTACAAAATACATCCTATGAAATTCTCAGAAAATAAATGGAAACTTATTAAATAATAACATTAGCAAAACATATCAATGACCTCCAAATTACCCCAAATCCTCCTTCAGAGAACATATGAACATTTCCATAAATTTTCTTACCCTTAAGGTTTGCTGATTGCTGAATGATAGAATCAAGATGAATTTGAGTTTTTATATTTCATTGTTTTATTTTGCTTAATTAGTAATGTTGCAAAGAAATTTGTTTCTTGCCTTTTATTACTACATTTTAGATTTAGTAATTTTAGGGAGATGAGATAAGTTTATGAAAAATCTTAATAGTATTAATACTATGGGGAAATATTTTCTACTTTCTAACTTCTACTTTCCAAAGGACTTTAGAAAAAAATAAACATTACAAAGTTAATAGCTATGAAAAACATCAGTAGTCATCAGTAGGAGAAAAGGAGACTTGTTAAGGTTTTCTTTTGAAAAAACCACTTAATGTTGAGGAATGAAATAACTCTCATTGTCAATGGGACTCCTTTATTTCCTAATTTCTATATACTTGTTCATTTAACAATATTATGATAAAGATACAAAGTAAGAACTTTCTTAAGATTTAATAAAGAACAGAACTATGAAAGCTTTACTGAATGATTAGTTCACTCATAAATGCACAAAATGACATAACTTGAAGCCAGGTGGTAGTAGCTCATGCCTTTAAGCACCCAGGAAGCAGAGGAAAGTGGATCACTAAGTTTGAGGTCAATCTGGTCTACTGAGTATACAGAGTGAGTTCTGGGATATCCAAAGGTGATCTGTAGAAAACTTGTCTAAAAAAAATCAACAACAAAAAATGATGAAACTTCACTTCATCCAAAGCAAGGCACACCATCAAGCAGCATTGCATTATACACTGTCATTTTGCTCCTCAGAGAGAGCACACACACATTCTCAGTTGTTTGGGGGCAAAAGGTCTGTCTTGTAGATTGGTTTGTGTTCCTCTTTATCATGGTATTTTCATGACTCATCATTATTTCTCTCATGATCTTTCCTGTACTTGAATATAAACATAGCTTGAAAATACCTCAGCTCATCCTTGAGTTAGTTACTTGAATGCAAAATTATGCCACTTCATTGGCTTAACTACTTGGATTTCTGTGGTAAAGGCTAACAGAAGAATGAATTTTGCTTTCTGTCTTTCCTAGAAACCATAAACAGACTCTTTCAAAACTTCAGTATGCCGGGCGTTGGTGGCTCACGCCTTTAATCCCAGCACTCAGGAGATAGAGGTAGGTGGATCTCTGTGAGTTCAAGGCCAGCCTGGGCTACCAAGCGAGCTCCAGGAAAGGCGCAAATCTACACAGAGAAACTCTGTCTTGAAAAACCAAAAAAAACCAAAAAACTTCAGTATTTGTGTAGTTGTCTTCAAAATGTTTTCTGAGTATATTGGCTGCTTTGTGGGTTTAGCATGCTTGACTGGTGCTTCGGTGGTCTATGTTTCCTAAGGTTTTACCATTTCTAAGAGCACCTGAGTGGGATGGAGGTACTGTTTCACAGCATGGATAGAAATAAACAACATATGATGGACTCATATTGAAATATCTCCACTTTCATTAATAGTACTATTCTAGTACTAAATATATAGAGAACATTTTATGATAAATTTATTTGTGTGTATTAGCTTAGTTCTTTAGATGATAATAGCATGTATAGAACTCTTCAATAGGTTTTTGTTATGTTACAAAGTTCAATTCAGTGTTTTGAAATTATAATCTAATACAGACGAGAAAGATAATGAAAACTGAGATACTCCAATATCCATCAGTACAGAGACAGAACAAGGGAAATAGATATTAATAATACATGTTTTAAGGCACTGCCCTCAAATTTCAATGACAAAATTGTACTAGAAAAAATCTGGGGTTGTCCTTGTGGATTCTTGGGAATTTCCTTAGCACCAGGTTTCTCTCTAATCCCATAATGTCTCCCTCTATCAGGATATCTCTTTCATTGCACTCCCACTCAGTCCCTTCCCCAGCTTGCCCATCCTGTTCCCTCATGTTCTCATCTCCCATACCCTGCCCTTGATTGCAATCCATGTCCCAGGTTTAATTGTGGAAATCTCATCTGTTTCCCCTTCCCAAGTAGACCCATGTGCTCCTCTTAGTGTCCTTCTTGTTTCCTAGCTTCTCTGGAGCTGTGGGATGTAGTGTGGTTATCCTTTGCTTTATATCTAGGATCCAATTATGAGTAAGTACATACCATGTTTTTCTTTCTGAGTTTGGGTTACCTCACTAAGGATGATATTTTTTAGTTCTATCCATTTGTCTGCAAATTTTATTATTCCATTGTTTTTTACAGCCAAGTAATATTCCATTGTGTATATGTACCACATTTCCTTTATTCATTCTTTGGCTGAGGAGCATCTACATTGTTTCCAGGTTCTGGCTATAAATAATAATGCTGCTATAAACATAACTGAGGAAATGTCCTTGTGGTATGATTGAGCATGTCTTGGGTATATTCCCAAGAGTAATATCATTTGGTCCTGAAGTAGATTGATTCCCAGTTTTCTGAGAAGTAGCAATACTGGTTTCCAGATTAGACTAATAGCAATATTGGCCTACCCCTGTAATCAGATTAGTGAATACCCTAAGTGTCATCTTAGAGCCTTCATCCAGTAATTGATGGAAGCAGATACAGAGATCCAGAGCCAAGCATCAAGCCAAGCTCCTGGAATCCAGTTGAAGAAAGGGAAGAGGGATTATATGAGCAAGTCGGGGGCAAGATCATGATGGGGAAACCTACAGAGTCAACTGAACCAAGCTTGTAGGAACTCATGAACTTTAGACTGATGGCTGTAGAACCTGCATGGGACTAGACTAGGCCCTCCACCTATGGGAGATAGTTATATAGCTTGGTCTGTTTGAGGAACCCCTCGCACTGGGATCAGGATCTATCCCTAGTGCATGAAATGGCCTTGCTCAGCCTTGATGCAGAGGAGAGGGGTTTGTTTGTGCCTCAACTGAATATACCAGGCTTTACTGACTCACCATTGGAGCCCTTTCCATTTTAGAGGAGGGAATGGGAGGTAGGTGGGTTGGAGGAGGCTAGGGGAGAGTGGGAGTAGGAATGTGAGGAGATCTGTGGTTGGTATGTAAATGAATAAAAATTCTTTAAAATTCTCAAAGAACTAATAATTTAGAAATAATTAAAAATAAAAAGACGGTGACATTTTTAACTACATAAATTGTTGGTGGAGTGACACTTAAAACAGATTCTTGGGCTTGAGATATAGTTCAGGTAGGTAAGTGTCTAGGAAGTTCTCTGTTGGAGCATCAAAAGAGCATGGAACCCGTGTTTGGTACATCCTTGTAATATCAATACTTAGGGGGTAGAGGCAGGAGGATAAGAAGTTCAAGGTCACCCTGAGGTATATAACAATATTAAATCCAGCCTAAGTCATGAGATAAGCAACAAATTAAAATTAAAATAAGCAACAAATTATCAATGGCAATAAAATCAGATTATTAAGGAATGCTATTGTTGCTTGTTATATAGAGTGCTTGCCTTGTATGCAAAGGCTCTGGGTATGATCTCCAGAATCATGCACAAAAGCAAGACCAACCATCCAAAAAAAAGTAAATAATCTTTTGTATTTTTTGCAAATGTGTTAAATAGCTTATATATGAAATTTAATTATGCAGAATTTTATATATCAAGTTACCACTTACAGAAATTGAAATTATTTATGTGACCAAGTTTCAAACAATGCATATCAAAGGATTACCCTAATAGCAATATTTTATCTTCACAAGTTAGATATTTGTATCAACCAATAAAGGGTTACTTAGTATATTTTGTTAGAGCCAGAAAATAAAGTTCTGCGTATACCTGAAAAGTGACAGTGGCCAAATTCTTTATATACCAGTGTGAACAAATTCCTAAGGTATACTGTTCTATGAAAAGCTTGAACTGGAGAATATATACAGTATCCAATCTTTTGTGTCTGAATGAATGCAATGACATGTATTAGAGTGATAAGAAATAAGATATTTATAATGTATTTGGGAAATTTACAAATATGCCCACATATTTTATATCCTCATAAAATTGAGGATACTCACATTTGTTTATGCGTTGGTGTTCTGTATGTTGTTATGTGGATATGGACATATATGTCGCTGTGGGTTCTTACTCTCAAATCTATTCTAATAGCTGCATCCATGGACACAACCATAGCTGCCTACATAGCTATGTCACATAGTTACAGTCAGTGGTATTAGTCACGGCTGACCTTCACAGCTCAGTTTTACTGGAGAAAGCTCTGGGTCTTTGAAAAAATAATTGATAAGCAATTGGTATCAGATTCAGTTCAATAGTACAAATAAGAAATAAATATCTATCATAGCTTTCTGGACTTCCAACTTGCTAAATGTAAAAACACTTGAAATAATTTGATTTAATTTTACATATCAGCTACGGATTCCCCTGTCCTCCCTCCTCCCCACCCCCCCACCCGCCCTCCCCTCAGCCCACCCCCCATTCCCATCTCCTCCAGGGCAAGGACTCCCCTGGGGATTCAGCTCAACTTGGTAGATTCAGTCCAGGCAGGTCCAGTCCCCTCCTCCCAGGCTGAGCAAAGTGTCCCTGCATAGGCCCCAGGTTCCAAACAGCATAAAAAATAAAAATAAAAAAATTAAATGTGCACCATCTGGCACATTTAACAAATTTAAATAAATACATAAATAAATAAACAAATAAATAAATATTGTTGTATGTTAAAAAAAGCAGTTGAAATAAATTTTAAGACTGTGACATTTTTAACATTTTTCAACAAATGATTCAAAAAATTTGAATTTTTTTAAAATAAGTAACCAGGGTATTAGTTTACAGTTCCATTAGAGAACTGGCAATGGGCATTTAAATAAACCAGTATTTGGAAATTCTGTAACAGAATAGAATAAATTGTAGATTTGTTCTGTGCTTTAAAGGACAGTATAACTAGAGTTACTGGTAGAAATCACTGTGTTGGTGTCTTATGCTTTTACCAAGAGCAAGAGAGCTTGATGTAGCAACATTTCAGAAGAGTGTCATTTGTGCTTTCTCCTTAATGATTAATGCTTAAGTCACTGTTGGAACAGAAAGTGGTGGATTATTTTGGTACCTCACTATCTAAAAAAAAAAATAGGGTAACATTGTCATGTCACATACATGTATGTATAATGCTAACTTCTGGAAATATGTTATTGATCTTCACTGGATTGCTTTGCTGGCCACAGTCACTCATCTTTCTACAACCATGTCCTTCCTGATACAACATTTACAATAAGATATGTGCTAAGTGGTAAGAAGATGAGGCAGCCATGGTGAGATAATACATGATTTAAATTTGGGGATTCAAACTTAATACTGAGGGCATTGTTTCCAAACATTTTAATATTTACTTTTACTTGAGAAAAAACTCATTATAAGAAACCTTTCATTTCCTGTGGCTGTGATAATATGCCTCAAGAGAAGCTTAGAGAAGTCATGGTTCATTGTAACTCACAATTGGAGGTAACAATCCAATATTCCTGGGAAGTGAAGTGAATTGCTGCACCATAAAACAATCAGCCATAAACACAATCAAGAAAAAAAATAAACAGAATGAATACATATCTGCTGACACTCAAGTTACCAATTCACAACATTCAAAATCCCCTGGATAGGGATAACACTAGTCATATGGTATCAACTGTATATTTGCTCTAAAAATATAGAGCTCTTACTAACAGGAAAATATAGTGGTCACTAGAGCTGAGAGCTTATAAGTGCTTGGGAACGCTGCAAAAAACGCAAAAGCTACTTAGATAGAGAGTTGAGGTTCTGGAGATCTATGCTGTTTCTTTGTGGCCTTAAGTAATATACTGAGTCCTATTAGCTATAAAGTAAAGGATAACCATATTACAATCCACAGACCCAGAGAAGCTAAGTAACAAGAAGGGCTTGGGGTGTGTGTGTGTGTGTGTGTGTGTGTGTGTGTGTGTGTGTGTGCATGAATCTCACTGTAAAGAGGAAATAGAATAGACAACTTGGTTGGATGTGGGACGGGTGTGGGGAGGGGGATGAGCATGGGAATAGGAGGGATCAGGTTGGGAGAGGATGGAAGGAGATAGTACTGGGAGAGGACTAGAATCTGGGGGCATCTCTTGGTCAAGCTAGAAAACTAGTACAATGAAACCTCCCAGCAAACTATGAGAGTACCTCTAGTTAAGATGCTAGCAAAGGGCAGTGTGGAGCCTGAGCTGGCCATCTGCTGTAACCAAGCAAGACTTCCAATGGAGGGATTGGAACACCAACCCAACCACGAACCCTTTTGCCTACAATTTGTTCTGCCTACAAGATGTGCTGGAGTAAAGATGGTGCAGAAATTGTGGGAGTGACCAACCAATGACTCTACCCAACATGAGAAGGAGCTCCATACCACGAGAAGGAGCTCACACTGGAGGGCCAGAAACCAGAGGTGGAATAGCCCAGAGACCTACAACAGAACCAAACAGGACTGGAAAAAAAAAAGTCAATGAAATGATTCCAAATGATTCTTCTATACCTACTGTCATCAAAGAAGCTTCACCCAGCAACCAAACTGATAGAAATAGAAGCAGAGATCTACAGCCAAACATTAGACAAAGCTCAGGGAAGCCTGCAGAAGAGGCGCAGCAGGGACTGTAGGAGACAGTGGGCTCAAGGGAACCACAAAAATCCCCACAGAATCAACTAACCAGGGTTCAAAGGGGCTCACAGAGACTGAACCGCCAACCAGAGAACCTGCTTGGGATTGACTTAGGCCCTCTGCATGTTACAGTTGTGTAATTTGGCCTTCTTGTGGGACTCCTAACAGTTGGAAGAGGTCCTGTCTCTGACTCTGTTGCCTGTTGTTGGATCCCTTCTCTCCTATGGGGTTGCCCAATCCTTCCTTATTAGAAGAAGAGGTATCTAGTTCACTGAAATTTTATATGCCATGGATGGCTGATTTCCATGGGAGACTGCCCTTTTCTGAAGAGAAACAGAGGAGGAGGAGTGGATGAGGGGAGAGGTAGGTAGTGGAGAGGGACTGGGAGGAGAGGAGGGAGGAAAAACTTTGGTTGGGATGTAAAACAAAACAGCAAAAAATAAATTAAAAAAAGAAGTAAAAAATGTTTTAATTGCTGAGGAGTAGCTTTTAAGTGTATTTAACATTACATTTGAAATTATAAACACCTGAAGAGTGGAATGTATTAATGACTTGATTTAGTACATTGTAAGACTATGTCAGACACCACATTTTAAATTATAATGACACATAGCCTTTTTCATTGTAAAACAAAGCTTAATGCTGTCTCTAATGATTGTTTCCTTGCAGATCCCCCATCACTGTCACCATAGATAAGTTTATCATATCTGAGGATTTACATAACCTGATCTCCTAGTATATATTTTAAATTTTCTATTTTTCCATTTGCATAATTATTTTATGGCTACCTATAGTGTAGGTTATACCAAGAGCTCATTCTTTTAATAATTCTTTATTTAGTACTCCATTTGTACATGTGTTTATGTGTGTGTGGGTGTGTATGTGTGTTTGTGCATGTATGTGCATACATGGTATTGTCTACACTTTGGGAATATAATATTGTAAATTAAATTATTAAAATCTTATATTGTTAAAATAGAAGATATTACATTCTTCTATGTGGTGAATTGTTTAATTTCTACAGTTTCTATTTCTCTTAATTATCCTTGAAGATGCATAGATTTTTTTTCTTTTATGAAAATTTAGAAACATACAAACATATAATTAGAATGCTATATGATCAAAAGAAAGAATTAGATTGATGTATTTATTAGAGCAAGGAATATCAAAAGATATCAGGCAACTATTAGAAGCAAGGGCAGAGTTACAGGATATTCTCTCACACCAGCTTCTGCTTCCCCAAATCTGTGAAAATACTAAGATACTCTAGGCTCTGGAACTTATACTTTGCTTCAGTAACTTAAATAGGAGGTGGAGAAAAAGTTGAAAACTTAAAATGTCTCTTGATTGTACAATGATCAAAGTTTATTTCAAAATCAAATATGCCATCAATGTGAGATATTTTCATTCTACATCAAAAGTATTTTATTCTTAATGAAACAAAGTAACATAATTGTGGAAAACAAAGGCTTTTAATAAATTTATAACATCATCTTTCATCTTGTAAATGTCAAATTAGTGTATCTGGTTCAAATTGTATTGGATTAAATTGGATTATGTTAGAATGTATGTCTTATAAAAAGAAGTGTTTGAGTTGTTGACTTCAATATTATGAATTCATCAATCAATGAATTTTGAATTGAGATTGGGGTAGAATTCACCAACACTTCTGAAGAGAGCATAAACTTAGTTCTGCCATTTGGTAAACATACTTATGTGAAGCAGTACTCTCAGTATTGATGATTATAAAACCAAGTAGTCAATAAATGTTGAAAGAGTTGATAAAGCTCTATGTCCTGCACAGTCAAATACTCATCCAATATTTAGTTCTTAATTACAAATGAAGTAGTACACCCATCTCATTAGTATGCAGATTTGCTTTCAACTCTAGTAAATTATTAAATAAAATGGATAAAAAAGAATTGTTTTTAAAATAAATTTATTATCAAAAATTGGTTTATGTAACTATTATTCAAACCTATATATCTAGAGTATAAGAATTTCTCAGTGAAAAGTGGTCACAGTGGAAAAATTATCTGAGGCTGCTCTCTAGGCTACTAAGTTTGACACTTGGCTAAAGTACACAGTAAGTACTTCCTAACTATGTTGTTTAATTTATGGATTTGTAATTAAAACTAGAGTTGTTTTTTTATAGTTCTACTTTATGACATTCCCAGCATAATTCAGTTTTTTCAAGTTGTTACTTTGACTTCAGTCTCATGTTCCATTTTCATAGCTCTTGATTGACCTTCCTTGAAGTATCATCTTTGTGTTTTAATGTTAGTGTCTTAGATGATTGCCCTTGACAGTTTAAATAGAACAAGCATTCCTAATTTCTTTATTATATCTCACTCAAGGTAGTGGTTTGAAAAAGAAAAGCCCCTTCCTTATGCTTCTATATTTGAATGTTTGAAAACCAAGGAGTTATACTATTTGAAAGGATTAAGGGAATGGCCTTAAATTAAGGATTAGGAGGTATGGCCTAAACAGAGGAAGTGAGTCATTGAGGGTGGGACTTGACGTTTAAAAGGACCAAGCCAAGCCCAGAGTCTCTGAGCCTGTGGATAAGTAGCTCTCACTTTCTGTTCCAGCACATTGATTTCCTACTGCCATGCTCCCCACCATGATGCTAACGGACTAAACCTCTGAAAATGTAAGCAAGTCCTCAAATAAATGTTTTCTTTTGTAAGAGTTACCATGGACATGTTATCTCTTCACAGCAATAGAACAGTGACTAAGCCAGTTGGGTTTGCTTAAGATTAATTTTTAATGGTATAAAATCCTTCTAACTTTTAGAGAGATTATTTTAGAGTTTCATATTCTCCATGTATTTAACATGCTGTTTTAGTTTTTCTGAGAAGTTCAGTGCTAGATGTCATAGCATTCCATAGCACAATATCTTCCAAAGAAGCATGATTCACTATTCAATACCACAAAGATAATAAAATTTCTAAGATGTTCATGATTTTGAGGATATTTTTTGTAATTTTTATTATAATTTTTTTCACATAGTATATATTCTGATCACAGGCTCAGTCCAAACAGGACTGTAGCACTGAGGGGGCAAGTAGACATGTACTCTCATCCCTAACTAAGAAACTATCAACAACTTGCTAAGCATTTTTTTTCAGAATATTTAATAATTATAAAACAGTACATGTTATACAGGGAGGATTTATATATTAATTTTGTAATTACATTTGAGGAAATATTTGCTTGAGGTGAAAAGCCTGAAAAAATTCATAAGAGCAAATTCTTCATTAATTAGGTTTAAGAATTCTTCAAGAAACAGCTTTCCAGGTAGTAGTTTCATTTTAGAAATGTATTTTTCTGTTCAGTTACCAATTTGACATTTTTTTTCAGTTCTTATTAGGTTTTTCCTATCAAATTTCTAAGTAGACTTAATGTATAATCAACATATTGAGTTTGTTTATCTAGGCTTTGACACATTTTTTTTTTTATTTATTAGCTCAATATATTTCTTGTAAATCTGATTAGTTATGCACTAACAAAATAGACACAAACTAG
The DNA here is from genome assembly GCA_902168405.1 of Peromyscus aztecus. Lineage (NCBI taxonomy): Eukaryota > Metazoa > Chordata > Mammalia > Rodentia > Cricetidae > Peromyscus > Peromyscus aztecus. The sequence goes on along the minus strand of CABHPQ010163313.1, from coordinate 13,156 downwards.
TTGTTAACAATATATGGTGCCGTATTCCACCAGGGGCATGTTTTACCATTCACTTTCACCAGTCAATGATTGACAGGAGGTACTTCTGGAACAGATACATTATTAGGAATTGACTGTATGTGTTCTAAATCTTGAGGAAAACCCTATTGATGTGGTTATTTTGTATGCTTGTCAAGATAAATACTAGAATTCAAATTAAAAGCACTTTATTGTCCTTTTATATCAAGAAATAATATATTGTATTATTTAATTTCATCAAAGGAAAATAAGGTATTATAGAATTATAAAGTTATATTGGTGTAGATGTAACCAACCATTTTATTAAATAAAAAACACAGAACTAATGCAAGGAAGAAAGCCAAGAGGTCAGAGCTAAGAGCTAAAACCTTACCCTTCCTCCTGCAGTGGTCCTACCTCTCCGAATCAGCAGCACCTCCTGTGTTAAAGTCCTTATATAGAGTTTCTATTCTGCCTTCTCATTGGTTGTAAACCCAACCACATGACTGCCTCATCACGGCCTGTCTGTATAGACCTCCAGGTGTTCCATGGTTGGTATTGAGATTAAAGGCATGTGTATCCAGTGCTGGCTGTATCCCTGAACACACAGAGACTTACCTAACTCTGCCTACCAAGTGCTGGGACTACAAGCGTTTGCCACCACCGCCCTACTTTCCTATGGCTTGCTAATAGCTCGGACCCCCAGGCAATTTTATTTATTAACATACAAATAACATTTAAGTACAAAAGAAAATATCACCATATATTGGTTTGGTTTTTAGGACTTTAACCTACATATTTTGAACTATAGGTCTTGTAGGCTATCACCAGGCATTTGATAAATTTATAACCCCACTATAGATAGGCTATTGTCTAATCCCCATGGGATAATGCAGTCCTGTAGTTCAGTACTCAGCTGCACTTCCATACCTGCTGAGTGGCTATTTTTGTATGGTTGGTGTAAGTAAAGCTTTTTGAAAGTCTTTAACTGTATCTTGTTAGAACGAAAATTTGTTCCAATTCATCCAATTTAATTTTTTAAATTACTTTTTAAGTTTGCTCTTTTTCTGTTTCTACTGTTAGGAGTCCATCATATTTATAACAGAATTATGTAGTTCATAATTGCCCAAGTATATTAATTTGTCTCTTGCTACTTCCTTATCAGAAATGTGTGTATTTCCAGCTCTAGTTTCTGGTTAGCAACAAGTTATTTTGTAAATACCTTTTAACTACTTTATGACCCCATTTAACTCCTTCTGTATTGTTCTATATAGTAGGAAATCTCATTATGCATAACTAAGTTAAAAATATTTGTATTAAGTGTAATAATATTAACAGATAAATGATTTACTTGCCTGAAGTGGCCCTACAAAGGAGAAATGAAGGTTGGCAAGTACGTGTTGGATCAGGTCATTTCTAAAGACAGCAACTTAATTTTGATTGTTGATTTTTTTTCTCCTTTTTGGTCTAGATTCAATTTTCTTGTACTAAACCATGACTTAAAGATATTTATGCGTGTTTTCTTCTAAACTTTTTGTTTTGGTAATTATTTTTTTGTTCATGGTACCCATTATAAGCATCCTATAAAAAAGTATACACATGGAATTAATTGTTCTATAATATTTTTTAGAGAAAATGGAATGATTAATTATATTAAATACAAATCTATATAAGCAGATAAAACATGTTCAAACTACATAGATGACAAAGAATTGATATATTAAATATACTAGAGACTGCATATTTGGCATCAGGAAAAAGCATTGAATAAAACATCATTTAAATCAATTTTAAAAAGAGAGAGAGATATGTGGAATAAATATTTCTCAAAATACTTGCAATTTTAAAGAGGATATAAGAGAAGATGTTAGGAATCACCAATCATTGGGTATAGTGGAAAACAAAAAACAAAATCCTCAATGAAATGCACTATAATATTGATTAAAATAAATATGACCTAAAAAAAAAAGATAAGATTTTATATGTGTTATTTAGAGATTCCTCTGAGCTGATACTTTCCATCCTGAAGGGAGATTAGTTAAGTTTCAGGATGTTATATAAGGGAGGCTCACTAAGAACCCAGAAGTAAACCACACAAAAGCTTCAGGAAGTTCCTGAAGCTGACAGTATGCCTGAGGATGCTCCCTCCCTCAGCTTATGTAAGCAGTGGGACTTCTGAAAGACACCCTCAAATTGAGCTGCCTATAAGAGAATCAGATCATCCAAGCTTCATGGAAGACAGACTAGTCAAGTTCCCTGAAAAACAGAGAGCAACCTAGCTGCCTGGAGGAGGCTCAGATCAACTGAGCAGACCAGAAGAGAAAGTTTTTGACTTGTTTCATTGCCTACAAGTCTTTCAATGATCTATAGGTTTAGACTTTGTAATCAGTCACACATGATGGGTTGAGATTTTGATAATGCATTTGTCTTTGATTCTTGCCTGGCTCTAAAAGTAATCCTTTACCCATTCTTTTGTGAGTAAACTCAATAAAATCACTGGTTCAATAAGTAGGTTTTTGATGGTATCTATAATTTTATCTGTAGTGTCTTAGTGAGGTTTTCTATTGCTTTGAAGAGACATTATGACTCCAGCAACTCCTATAAAGGAAAACATTTAAATAGGGTATGGTTCACAGTTCAGATTTTTACTCCATTATTGTTATGGTGAGAAGCACAGTGGAGTGCAGCCAGATATAGTGCTGGAGAGGGGCTGAGAGTCCTACATATGGATTCTTAGGCAGCAATGAAAAAAGAATGAGCTGTTGAGCCAAAGTTGAGCTTCTGAAACCTCAAAGCCCACCCAAGGTAAGACACATTTTCCAATAAAGCCACTCCTACTCAAACAAGACCACACACCCTTATAGTGTCACTATCTATGAGACTATAGGGGTCATTTTAATTCAAACCACCATATTCCACTCCCTGGCTCCCATATTATTATAGTCATAAGGAAAACCTGCATTCCATCCAACTTTGAAAGTCCCATAGTCTATAAAAGTCTCAGCATTGTTTAAAAGTCCACAGTTAAAGTCTGTCCTGAAACTCATGTCAATCTCTTAACTGTAATCCCCTATAAAATCAAAATTAAAAAGCAGATCATGTACTTCCAATAAAAATGAAACAAGATATAGATTACATTCCAAAGGGGAGGAAAAGGAGAACAGTGAGGAAACACTGGACCAAAACAAGACTGAAAACAGACTCGGAAAGTCCAAATTCTGCATCTCCACGTCTGATGTCAAAGCGCTATTCAGATCTCCAATTCCTATCAGCTTTGTTGACTGCAATGCAGTTTCTTTCTCTTAAGCTGGTTCCACTCCCTGTTATCAGCTTTCTTTGGTAGGTATTCCATGACTCTGAATCTCTAACATCTGGGGGTCTCCAAGACAATTCCGGCTTCAATTTCATAGCTTAACTCAATGGCCTCTCTAGGCCTCCGTGTAGGAATACCCCTGACACATGCCTGGCCTCAATGGCTTTCCTTAGTTGCAGAGAGAGATTCCATAACCCCTTTTCTATATCCTTGACTCTAAAGCCAGAACCTCACGGCTCAAGCTGCCAACTTCTGATGTTTTCTGGAGCTGGAACATGGCTCCCTTGTTCAATTTAATTTTTGCTAGCTTTCTGGTTTTGATGTTTTTTTGTTTTTTTTTCTTTCACTGCCTAAGCTTAGTTGTCCTGGAACTCTTTCTGTATACCAAGCAAGCGATGATCTCAGAGATCCAACAGCCTCTGCTTTCCAAGTGCTGGAATTAAGGGTGTGCACCACCATGACTGACCCTAAGCTTTTCTTTATTTCCTTTTCAAATTTTAAAAATTCCCTTTCACAAGTTGGAAGCTTAGCTAGGTGGGGTCTTGCTCTGAGGTAACCACTCCCTTTATTCTCTTTAGCATCAGATTTTTCTTTAATCTGTTTGCATTTCGTGGTGATCCTTTTCTCTTCCAATGGTACATTTTGCATTTTTCTTTGCTTACCTTGCTCCTTTTCATCATGGATCTACATGGATCTATAAGATTGGCCATTAATCGCCATACAACACAGTTAATACTAGATTGTTTGGTAATGTCCTCTGCCAAAGCTGTTAATCCACAATTCTTCATTTTTTTTTGAACAAGGCAGATTTTTTTTTGTACAAGGACAGACAGCAGCCATATTCTTCACCAAAATATCAAAAGAATGATCTCTAGACCACTTATTAATATTTTTCTCCTCTGAAACCTCTTGAGCTGCCCACTCCCCCCACCTCCAGTTCAAATCACTCTCACCACCACTGTCTCCCATGTTCTTACAATTATGACCCATTAAGTCCCTCTTAAATTGTCCATTCACCTTTCCAGGCCAAAAGCCCATATTCCTTTAAACAAAATCATAGAAAAGTACCCAAGTTACTGGTACCAACCACTGTCTTAGAGTTTCTATTGCTGTGAAGACACAATATGACCAGGGTGATATGCCCAAATCACGGGCTCCCCCAAAAGACTACCACAGTGACCAAATCAGTATGTGAAAGCAAAGAGCCTTTATTCAAGCTTGAGCTTCGTCTCTCTGTCAGCACTGAAAGAAGAGAGCCTTGAGTCCAGGTAGGGTAGGGTTTTTATCATTGAAGAGGTTGGGGTAAAAGGATTTCCAGGATTCAGGACCCTGATTGGCTGACTTTTGTCTAGGGGTATTTCAGCAAAAAAGGAGAAATACATGTATGCTAGGCTCAGGGACATCTGGCCATCTTACCTAACCTTATCTCATAGTTGGAATGTTTGGGATATCAAATACTTCTCCATCCCTGGGTGGATCCCTGGGTGGTGTCAGCATGGCTTTTCCTGGCTCCAGGTGTTGCCTACCAGTAAGCGTGTCATGGCAGCTGTGTCTGGGCCTCTAAGCCTGTCCTGGCAGCTCTGTGTTCAAGTTGTTTTGGGGCCCCCACATTCTGCCCTTCACAAGTATCAATAACAGGACCTAATCATGGGTCCTGCCTGTTCAAGGGTTCAAAGGGATGGTATTGGGACCTAAGAACCATTAACTGAATGCTATTAACTAGCTTTCAAACAAAGGCAATTAGTCTATTAATAAGGCAAGGGCCAAGTATAAGCAAAAGAAGTATGATCACTAAGGGGCCAGCTAAGGCAGACACCAGAATGGTTAACCAGGGGGACCAATTAAACAAATTTGTAGCAGGAATCTTAAAAGTTCTTATTAATAAAATCAAACCTGAGCCAGCTATTGGGGTGAATACTGGAAGATCAGAGAGACAGAACAAGCCACAGCTAACCTCACCTGGCCAACTTCTCAGCTTGTCTTGTTTCCTCAGACTGGAAGCTTCTGTGTCCTCATCCCAATGGCTCTCAGCTGAACTGCTGCTCGAAAGCCTGAAGCTTAACCCGCTAAAAGCTTCTAGTTTCTGGTCCTCACACCTTATATACCTTTCTGTTTTCTACCACCACTCCCTGGAATTAAAGGCTCGCTTTCTGGGATTAAAGGCGTGAGTCACCAAGCTTGCCTGTATCCTTGAACACATGGACTTCTACCTCTGGAATGCTAGGATTAAAGGCATTTGCTCCCACTGCCAATCCTAAGTATCTAGTGGCTTTTCTGTTCTCTGGCCCCAGATAAGTTTATTAGGGTACACAATATTTTGGGGAACACAATACCACCACACAAATTCTCATGCCATCCAGCTTCCCTGCATATATTCTGTTCTCTATTATTAATCTGTTTTCTTAACAAGGCCATTGAATCTCTAATTACTCCAGAATGATTGACATGAAACAACATTCTTGCAAGAGCAACACACATGCCTCCTTGTTGAATGAAGAAGAGGTCTAGACCTGTTTGATTTTGCAAACCAACATGAGTATAGACAGTTCTATGTCTTTAAGATCCAGATTAATGGTTAATTGTAGGACCTGGTAGTTTCTATCCTGGAGGATTAAGGCTGAGGTGCCTACTCTCATTACTCAGCTATGCCCAGTCCTACCAGGGAAGAGACCAAGACGGCTGTTGCCCCTATGTCCCGTTTTTTCCCTGGCAGGAATAGGAGATAAGGTCAGTTCCATTTGAGCCCCTTTAGAGTTTTTCATGTTGTGGAACAACTGGTCCATCACACAAAAGCATTGTCCTATCTTAAGGACTGCCCCATGGATGCAGGGAGTAAGTCCAGAAGTGCAAGCCCACCCACCATTCAGCAAAGGTCAAATAGAGAGTGTTGTTTTGTATGGTTATGGTCTGGTTACACAAATCTGCTGGGGCTTGCTTTCCATGGAATGCCACACAGGTTCTTATACCTTCCACTTACTGTAATGAAACCTTTCCCTGTTTTCCTCAAGGACAGGATGCTGGGGAGACTGAGGTATAATCAGTGGCTATTTCAACACCAATATAGAAAGGGGTTTGTGCATGTAGACAAAGCCAGCATTCCTTAGTCAAGTTGGGTTTAGAGGCATTTATCACCTGGAAGGTTTTAGAAACCAAGTCTCCTAAAGGGTGTTGGCTGTGGATCAGCAGGAAACGTGGGTGGCAAACGATGAGCAGTGTCAGCAAGAACAGTATCTTCATGATGAAGGTTGTCGGGGAAGTTTGAGCTTGAGTGGATTATATTGATGCTCGATTCTCCAGCCGGAGTCTCTTTCCTGTGACAGTTCTGTGGGGTCATCTCTTTCTGGATCAGACAGCCTAACATGGGTGTGATGAATCCAAGTGGTAATGCTATCTACCTTTAGGGCCCTTGGAGTTGCAGAATCACAGTGTCTGTCTCCTTCCTGTGTGACTCGAAGGTCTCCCTCTGATGTCTCCTCACATGAACCCAGTCTCCTGGCTGAAACTTATGTGGCATGGGTGCCAGAGCTGTCTCACAAATGACCCTCAGGCAGGACAATATGTCCTTATGCATAAGAACCACAGCCTTGAGGGAAGCAGCCAGGTTAACATCATCAAACTCAGCAATAAGCTCAGCTTTTAAGTTAGATAAAATAGGAATGGGTCTCCCAAACATAATTTCAAAGGGAGAAAGCCCCAAGGTATATGGTGAGTTATGAACCCTATAGAGGGTGAAGGGGAGGAAACTCTCAGTCACTGCCAATTTCCATGGTTAATTTGTTAAGGGTCTTTTTTTAAGGTTCTCTTCATGTGCTTGACCTAATCTGAACTCTGGGACCTATTAGCATAATGTAATTTCTAATTTTCCCCCAATACTCTTACCAGGAACTGCATTACCTGAGAGACAAAAGCCAGTCTGTTGTCTGAACTCAAGAAGGTAGGGATACCATACCTTGGAATGATGTCCTCAAGCAGCTTTTTGGTGACCATCTGAACAGTCTTATGTCTTATGTGAAAGGCCTCTATTCACCCAGAGAACGTATTTATAAAAACCAAAAGATATTTGTAACCATATTTGTCAGATTTTACCTCAGTGAAGCCCATCTCCCAGTGGGAACTGGGTTTGGTGCCTCTAAGTCTGCTTCCAGGACTTTTAGGTTGATTGTCTGCATTGGTGAGTCAGCAGGCCAGGCATTTTTCAGCTAATTTGTTTGATCTTGTGCTAAAGGTCAAAGATTTTTTAAATGGGACTACCTTTATCAGATCTTCTGTTTTACAGCTGCTGAGGTAGATAGAGTGGTGAATGTGAGGAAGGAGGGCTTTAGCCAGCTTTTCTGGCATGACGAGTCTTCCACTGCTGGTTATCCACCAGCTCTCTGGCCCTTGGGGCTGCCACACCCTCAGTAAGTGCTGCACTATGCACAAGTCAGCAGGGGTATAGACTGGATTCTCAGGGAGGTATGGTGGTCCTGAGTTTGGTAGCATCAGGGCCAAGATATCTGTCATCTGTGCTTCCTTTGTTACCCAGTCTGCCCTCTGGTTCCCTCTAGCCATTACAGTATCAGTTTTTTGATGCCCAGGACAATGGATAACAGTCAATTTGATTGGCATCCAAAAGACTGACAGGAAGACTAAAATCCCCTGTTTGTTTTTGACAGTCTTTCCCTCAGCAGTGAGGAGCCTGTGGTCTTGGTAGATGGCCCCATGGACATGGGCCATGGTGAAGGCATAGCAGCTGTCTGTGCACATGTTTAGCCTCTCCCTTTGCCATCTCCAGTGCCTTAGTCAAGGCTATCAATTCAGCCCTGTGGGTGGAAGTCCCAGATGGGAGGGCCGTCGCCCAAACAGTGTCTTCGTTTAACACTACAGCCGCCCCTGCGTACCTTTTGCCATCTCATATAAAACTGCGTCCATTTGTATACCAGTTGAGCTTGGCATCTGGCAAGGGATGGCCTCATAGGTCTTTTCTTAGTCCATGTACTTGGGGCATGTAGCAGTCATGCAGTGGAGAGTCCAGATCTGGATCAGGAACAGGGATGAGGGAGTTAAAGCTGCAACCAGAAGAAACTGGATCCGAGGGGGATTAAGGAGGAGGCTTTGATAGTGAGCCATGTGAGCATTGCTCAGCCATGGATTAGGCAGCTGTTTGAGCAGTCCCTCAATGGTGTGAAGGGTGGTGATAACTTGTCGGCATCTTTAACCAGCAGGGCAGTGGCTGCAATGATCCTTAGGCATGGGGGCCACCCTGCTGCCACCAGGTCAAGTCTCTTTGAGAGGTAGGTCACTGGCCTATTCCAAGGCCCTAGCATTTGAGTAAGGACCTCTTTAGCTATGCTTTTTCTTTCACCTACTTATAGATGAAAGGGTTTAATGATAGATATCTGGCAATCCCAGCACAGGTGCCAAGAAGAGGGCCTCTTTTATCTTATTGAAGGCCTTGTCCTTAGCCTCAGTACATTGAAAGGGCAGGTTTTCTTTTGTTACTTCATACAGCGGCTTAGCCAGTTCAGCAAACCTGGGAACCCAGAGGCATCAGAAGACAGCTGACCCAAGGAATTCTCTAACCTCTCTCCTGGAAGTGGAGACAGGTATCTTCAGCACAGTCTCTTTGTGGGCTTTGGAAAGCCAATGCTGACTCCCTTTGAGGGCATATACCAGATAAGTCATGTTAATTTGGCAGATCTGGATCTTTATAGCTGATGCCCAAAACCCCAGGCTTCCCAAGGCATTAAGCAAATTGCCAGTGCTTACCTTACAATCTTCTTCAGTGTCAGCTGCTATCAGGAGATTGTCCACATACTGCAGGAGAGTGACCAAACTCCATCTTCCCTAGTAATTGAAGTCCCCCAGTTCTGCAACCAGCATATAGCAGTAGTCTTGCCTTGGATCATAATCCTTGTACCTGGGGTTTTTAGGGCATTCTTTAGTCCAATGTCCCACTTCCTTGAAGTAAGTACATTAGTCTTTCTGCAGCCTGAGGCACTCCCTTGAGTGGGAGTTCTTACCTTGGCCTCTGGTTAGGAGTCTCAGTTGGTGTTTCTTTTCATCTGGATCTCCTGCAGTGGCTGCTAGGAGGATTCTTGCCATATTTCAAATCTGCTTTGCATTTTCTGCTGCCATGTCCCTCATATGTTTCTCTTCCAGGGTTTTTCGGTTGTTATACACTTTCAGAGAGACTGGAAACAGCTCCTAGATGCTCTTGTCTGCAAGCCCATCTACCTTTTGAATTTGTGTCTAATGTCAGGTGTGGAATGATTAACAAAGGACATGACCATGGCCAATCTATTCTCCTGGGCATCAGGGTCCATAAGAAATTATGCCCTAAAAGCTTCCGTAATCCATTCTAAGAAGGTCAATGGAGACTCTGTCTTTTCCTGTTGTGCACTACTGACATTGGCCAAATTGATGGGTTGACGAGTAGCTGCAAGGAGACCACTCACTATAACCTGGTGGTGCACCTGTAGCCTCCTTACCTTCTGCCAAGTTAAAATTCCAATTTCGATGTGTCAAGTGGAAGGCTTGGTCTACTAATGCAGGATTGACAGTCGGGTTTTCATCAGGTCAGGGAACAAATTTCCAGGCTTCTATCAGAATTCTCTTTTTTCTTCCATGGTAAACAGAATCTGCAAAAGTTGTTGGCAATCATCCCAAGGGGGGTGGTGAGTGTATATAACAGAATTGAAGAGGTTAATAAGGGCCCTCGGATTGTCTGAAAATCTGAGGTTTTCCAGTTATAAAGATCACTCATTGCAAAGGCCAATACTGTGTCTGTTCATTGCTCTCATTGACCAGTGGGCTGACTGCTCTCAGGGAGAGAGTAACAGAGTCAGCTGCCTGGGAAAATTCTTGTTAGGCCTGCCCCCTGGTGAATGGTGGCCTTCCCAAATTCTCTGCACTCCCCTGGGCCCTCCCAGCCACCTGATTGATAAGGGGAAGCAGCTGGTAAGGGGGAGGTGAGAAAAGGAGTTGCTCCTCTGTACCCCCTTGCAGCACAAGGGCAGAGGGCTTAGGTTTCTCTTGCCTTTTGTCTTCCTGTAAGGCAAGGATGGTCTTGTTCATTGGTCCTGTGGAGACAAAGGGTTTTAGCCAAAGGGGAGGGTGAGCTACAAGGTCCTCCCAAGTAACTATGGAAGGAATCTGCTCCAGGTGTTCAGGTTTGCCAAATTTCAGGTCTCTTGTCCTAGTAATGATGTATGAGTCAAAGATTCCCTCTGTTGTCCACGTGCTTCTGAATGTTGGCCATTCAGTATCACAAAAGATGCTAAGTTTACCCTTTTAATAGTTTCTAGTCCTTCTCTCTTTGCCCTATTTCTAAAGTCCTGAAAGTGATCCAGAATTAAGGTTGTGGGAGAGGGCAGGAGTACTCTTAGGCTGTCCCATTATGTCAGTCTTGTAAGTCAGGGAGAGAACAAACAGAATTACAACACACAAGACTACAAACAGAACGCCTGGCACCTGGAGACAAGTGAACCTGAGATGTTGGCTTCCAAGTCAAATCCAAATTAGCCAAAGGGGATATCTCTCAGTTCCCCAGCCTGCAGTCCTCCCAGAAGTCCAATAACAAATTTTGGTCCCACTTACAAAAGCATATCCAAAACAGAAAGACAAAAGTCAGTGCAGTAAACAGAAAACATGAATGTATACACAGAAAACGTACTGGCCAGCTTCAGGATCTATGGGATCTATGGTCCTGGTGTGCTTGGGAGTTCCCAGGACAAGCCCCTAAATGCTATGTCAGATCACAGGGACCCCTAGAAGGCCACCTTGGAGACCAAATCCCATATGTAAAAAAAAAGAGCCCTTATTCAAAGTCAAGCTTGGTCTCTCTGTCTGTCCAATATAGCAGTGAGAGCAGAGAGCCCTAGGCCCAGGAAGGGTAGGGTTTTTTTCATAGCAGATGTTGAGGTGAAGGGATTTCCAGGGTTCAGGACCTTGATTGGCTGACATTTGTCTAGAGGTATCTCAGCAAAAGGGAGAAATATGTGTGTGCTAGGCTTAAGGACATCTGGCCATCTTATCTAACCTTATCTAGTGGTTAGAATGTTTGGGATGTCAGGTACTTCTTCATCCCTGGGTGAATTCCTGGGTGGTGTTAGCTTATGCCTTTTCCTGGGTCTAGGTGTTGTCTACCAGTAAGCCTGTCATGGCAGCTGTGTGGTCAAGATGTTTTGCATGACAACTTTTACAAAAGAAAAACCTTTAATTGCCATGGCTAATAGTTCATAGGGTTAGTCCATTATCATCATGACAGGAAGCATGGGTGGCATACAGGCAGACATAATGCTGGAGATGGGCTCAGAGTTCTAAATCTGGATCCTAAGGCAATAGAAAAGAACAGTGAGTCACTGGGCCCAGGTTAAGCTTCTGAAACCTCAAAGCCCACCCCTGGTGGCATGCATCCTCCAGCAAGGTCATACCTACTTCAATAAGGACAGGCCTCCTAATTGTACCACTCTCTATAAGCCTCTGTGGAACATTTTCATTAAAACCAGCACATGTAGTTAATTTCCTACCTGGAAATTGTAGAATTTTACTTGATTTCACAGAATGGTGCCAAACAAGAGTAAAGTGGAAATGAAAAAAAAATTGGTATAACATAGGTGGGAATATAAATTGATATGATTCTTATATACAGCAGTGTAAAGGTTCTTAAATACATTAATCCATGATTCATTAGTTGGATACACATATAAACACAGTGCATATATTTGTGTAAAGTATATGCATAGTATGTGTATAAAAGTTTATAAACCAAATAGAAATAATTGTTTGGATATATAAACTGTAAAAGAACTAGGAAAAGTGCATCTTCATTCTCATGTTCATTACAGCATTATTACTCATATCAAAGTTATAAAAACATTTTATTGGTTATAGACTAATTTTGGAAAAAAGGAACATGATATATGCTTACAAAGGCATGTTGTCGATTCTGACATTGGTATTTACATCATTGATTACCTACTATAAACATATGGTTCATTTGCATAAGTTTGTTTCATTGAAGATATGATACAATTTGATTACTATCTCTCCTTTTCATCTTTTGCTTTGAAGGTCACATATTTAATTATTCAGCCATTTTATAAAGTAGGAATAACCAAAATAGTCAGAGTACAGAAAGTGGGAACCTTTAGTTTATATGGCAAATTATATCACAATATATGAATACTTGTGAGGAACATATGAGAAATGGTTATTCATCTTTTTATTCCAAAAAATATATGGATTGGAATCTCAAAGAAAAGACTGCTAGAAAATTGTCCCCATTAAAGACAACAGACAAGCTATGGCTAGCAAAACAGTATAGCAGTTAATCCAGACAATTCCATTAGGCTGAGAATTTCCTATGGGATTGTTAAATATCACTTCTGAATGTGTCTATATAAAACTATATAATGGAGAAGAAGTGAAAGTGAAAGAAGGAGGAGCCATCCCACAGTGTAGGGGCTGGAAAGAAAATAAGGAAAAGTGAAGAAAATTAGCTAAAGTCGTCACAACTTTGTTTTTTCTTCCTGGATACTATGCCATCATCAACTCTAACGTCATCTTTCTGCCACCATGGACTGAAAGCTCCAGCATCAATAGGTACAGTTTTAACTTATTAATGTCAGTCACTAATAATAACAAAAATGGTAATTAACATGTTAATTTCATTACTATGGTGGTTTTCATTCAAACCTTTTTTCCTTCCTGGAGAATGTAGAATTTTCCTTGTCTCCACAGTAATAGTGTCAAATAAGAGTAAAATGGAAATAAGCAAAATTCAGAGATGCAGAAACATGAAGTTACTACCTAACCAGGATGTTCTAAGGACTTTCTTTGCAAATGGTTTGAGGGAAGAATTTT